>JBCAUA010264292.1:0-20085 GCA_038406235.1 Peronia verruculata | reverse complement strand
CGTGTTCTGCTGCTCGGGTGTGTAGGTGCCTTATGGTGCTTCCTATATACACTTCCTGGCATTTGTTGCATGTGGCATATGCATTATATAACCTACTGTCAACGCCTCCCGATCAAGGCTGATTCAGAAAAGGGCACACTGAATACTTCATGAACCATTGAATTCAGAAAGGACAGGGTATTGTTTCGAGTGATGTATCGTACTAGCTACACCTTCACTGCACATGACATAAATATCTGATGAAAAAAATGGGCATTGTACTAGGAAAGTCGCCCAGGATGTGTATGTGAAAATCATAATACATCTAGTAAGAAAAGGACGAGGCCATTGCTATCAATCCCAATAAACAACCTACTGCTATCTGATGGTCATAATATTGTATCTAATCTGTACTGTATCTATATTTCAAGACACTAAAATATATAAATGAACTCTATATGTTACCAGAACCCTTACCTTAACCCTACAGCTAACCCCCAACCTAACCTTTATCATAACCCTCGTCAAGTAAACCACTTGGTCTGGTATAGAATTTATTCCTTTTGGAATCTAGAATATTATAGGTCTAGAATTTAGAAGATGCAATCCAATGTTGCAAATCAAATTAAACGATACACTTTGATTGGTCGAAAAGGAAAGTCTGGTTGCAATATGTTTGGATCAATGCTGAAAGGATGCATGTATCCCTTCTGATTTATTTCCGGGATGTCCGTCCAAACCGATGTTGCACTCGCCCACTGAGATGGTCTACACTACACAGGCCCGGGATCCTCTCTTGCTAAACGCTCAATTCAATTAACAAACATAACAAAACAAAACGCTGCAGAGCAGATACACAAGCTGGATTTCTGCCAAGGATATCCTGTCTGATTCTGGCTAATAAGCGTCAATTATAATCTATTTATCTGATCTACCAAACATTATTAGTTAAGGGGCTCTGTTATTTATTTATTTTTTTAAAATCTTTTTTGTTATCTTTACACGTTCATAAACAAAGTTAAAACGATCCAATGGTTTCCAAATGGCATAAATTTTATTTATTCTCAGTACAGAAAAGGCGCGGCTACACTTGCATTTATATACGTGTATAAACAAACACGTAGGCTATCTACGCAATAATATGAATGCACATTCATAGAAAGTCAATGACAGCAGATTACTCGATTATCTTTGTGTATGGTGAATTTTCAAGCCAGGAAAGAGATACAGCTTGACGGACCCACGAAATGCTGATTAACCTCTCATGCAATTTTACTCAACCTGATCTCATTATGATGCTATCACTGCATTAATCATGACAAAGGCGTACGAGCACATACCGCCGCATCTCATGAATTGGCGTAGGTGAAAGTTCGGGTTTGCATCTTTTAACCGCAGGCCATTTTCTGTACAGGCAAAACTAGAATAATAGTCTCACAAAGCAGGCGTATTGATAGGTCTATCTATCTGTCTATCTCATTCTTATAAACAAATTATATCTGTGCCTAGCTATAATAAGCCTTTTCATGTGAATGTACCAGTCATTTTCAAACTTATTTTGATCTCGCCCAGGTGTATATGTTATGATACGCTGTTTCGTGAGATGGGTGGCGAACAATATATTACAATTATGTAAAAGGAACGTTACTTTAAAACTATGGACTGTCTCATCTCAGGCCCCGGAGAGAAGCCATTTCATCATATATTATTTTCATGACAACGCTTACTGAACAACTGAAAGTTTTAGTTGTTCAGTAAGCCTTGTCATGTTAAAAAGGAAAATGGTTCTCCATTGATAAGTCAACTCCACTTTTAAAAGAACCCTCATCTCTCTACCTCTTCAGCTGAAGTACACCAGATGTTTCAGTACTTTGACAAAATACATCTTTTCTCTGTAACAAAAACTATCTTTTTCAATGAAAGCTGTTTTGGGGAAGACTACTGTTAACTTCTGCAAAGAAACAAAGTGCCTGGGTATGGGGCTAATCTGCCTACTAATCTATTTTGGGATTTTTGAAAATCAAATCGCTCTTACCCAAATCATATGTTTATTCTTCCCGGAAAGTTTTCCTGTCAGACTCTCTCATCATTTTACGTATTCTTTAAAAACTTAGGGCAGAGCGATTTGGGAAAAATCTTGTTTAGATTTATTGTGTTCTATGTGAAGAAATGAAAAGTATGCCACTACAATAAGAACTCCATTAAATAGATCATTTGCACTGAATGCTAAACATTCAAAGAATGTCAAGACTGAATGGTCAACCCCCAGATATTTTCACCTCACCAAATGTGGCCCTCTTTGTAAGAAATCTGGATACCCATGTGATAAAGGTTTTGAGCCTTTTTGAAGTTGTTGGCCACTTTTATATTGATTCATAGCACTTATGGGAGCGAGGATAGCTGCAAACAAACAATGATAACTGTTCGCCGCATGATAAGGACGACCAAGAGGTGATAAGCGTCTCTCAGGGGCTGAAAGGTCTAAAACAAACAGAACAGAATAAACAAAGGGATTTTTTACAAGACTGTTAAGACACAATATAATCCCTTTTAATATTGCAGAAACTGGGGGATATTTGGACTGGATTTTTTTTTTTTTTTAAGGGGACGTGGTACAACACTAAAAAAGAATTCTCACTCTCCGCGCACAGAAGATGGTCTAAGATTTGAGAAAAAAAAAAAAAAAACGTGAAATTTTACTGAGGCCCCTTCTAGAGATGGGCGACGGTATAACAATGCACCTTTGTCATTAATGCTACAGTAGCATCGTAACGAAATCGTGCTGTATAAAGTTTTTTGTTTGTCTTTTTTTTTTTCAAGAGGGTAAACACCATCTAATGAGTCCGTCAAGCAGTGCGTACTCTCTGGGTTGGAATTGCACACCTTTGCGCGTATGTATAAATACCGGCATGTAGCCACGCCCTTCCTGTACTTAATGTAATTGAAATCGGTGCAATCTTGATACCCATTAGATCCTTTAAACTTTGTTTATGAACGTACAGTCTGTCAAGGAAGATACACCTGGGTCTGTCTGCAAACCTGACTGCCATTTTTAGGTTTTTTTTTTTTATCTTTGACATCTCCTGCCACCTTTTCCACCCTTGCCATCCTTAAACTTCCATCGTGGGGGTCCGGGGTATATAATTAAGTTCTTTGCTCCCGCCTGCAGGCGGTGAACTCTCGCCATCGGTGGGATGTTTCCCATCGTCGACGTTCCATGGGTGACATCTCTTCTCTTTCTCCTTACTCCCGTCTTCTGCCCTGCTCTCTTTCCTCTCTTCTCCTTCTATCTTACGGTGTCTGGCACAATATATTAACCGCGATCGTGCTGTTGTGCCATGAAACACTAACACAACACGTCCTTAAACTTCCATCACTATCCTTCCTCATGATATCATAACTGGTTTGCCATGTGAAGAGACGGTGGATGTCATTGTCAATATATAGGGCTTTTTTTTTTTTGGAGGGGGGGGGGCATGTCACCCTAATAAAAATTTGACAAACTACCCCCCTCCCCTTTGGCCTTTGGGGGGGGGGGGGAGGACTGAAAGGGAATATGACTTTTTCTCTTACTGTTTAGAACATGACCGACGGAAATTCGGTGAAAGTCATCATGTGATGAGAATGCTGTTTTCAAATTATTATTATTATTATTAACATTATTTTTTCCTAATTTTTTTTCCTGCTTCAGATATTTCCGAAAAAAAAAAGTGTTTTTTTTTTTGTTTTTTTCATTTTTCACAATGTATGGTCTTACACCTCATGCTTGGCAAAGGGAATAGTTCAGCTGCCTGACAAAATGGTTCACTGTTCACTATCTGAGTACCACTGTATGCTCAAGCCTTACAAATAAAAACACAATATCAAACTTAAAACATAAGGAACGCGAGTAAAATATACGGCCAATGTCATGGATTCTATACTTATTCACGAGGATTTTGATCTGTTTCATTCACTCTATCGGGTAGGTTTGGCTCTACTGTAAAACTCGTCTCTGCTATACTTTACTTTGTTCTATCCGTCGTTGTAGAGCTGTAGATGATGATGATGATTATTATTAATATTATTATTATTATTTTTTTTTTTTAGTGATATGTCCTCTTCTAAATTATGCCAGGAACACAAACAAAATATAAACTACAAAACAACAGTAACAAATTAACAATGCTGATAATATCAATAACAATAATATTATACATAATATTCAAATAATAAAACCCTCGTTGTCGACCTGGACATCATGTCCATGAGCAAGTGCAGTGTGTTTATGCGATGGTTTCAATGCTAAACCATTCTGTTCTCTTGGGGAATATTTCATTTTAGTTCCTGATCTTTCTTTTATAATCATTATTATTATTAAAAAAAACCTGGTTGGTTACCAGCCCCTCAACAAATCTACCAAAGCACGATTAGATCCACTGCATGCAAAACTTGTTTTTACTAGTCATGTACATATAGCTCAGAATATTACAATTACATGTATGTTGAAATTGAATTAAATGCCACTTTCTGCTGGATCAAAAAGTACCCATTTCTGGGCAATCTACCCTGTGACCATTTCCTCGGCATTCCAGGCCGCGTTCAAGACAAATACTACAAATAGCGCCACTCTTTGATCGGTCACAAGAGATAAAATACCTCTAGAGGGTTTTTGTACTTCTGTGTGTCTCGGTACTTATGTCACAACACAAATGTTACGTCCAAACTGAGTCAGACCGTCTCACATTCGCCACCAGATAGTATCTAATATTCACGTTCCGCATGTATACATTAGCCAGCCTTTCCTGGACTCGTTATCGCCAACACAACAGTTTATCTGTGTTGGGGTTTAACAACACACCAGCACGATTACGGCTATTTTGTGTCAAGCACGGTAAGATCCGTTTACACGTCAAGAACAGGAGAGGAAAGAAAGCGGGACAGAAGACAGGAGCAAGGAGAGAGAGAAGAGATACCTCCCCTTGGATGTTAAGGGTGACACTCCATGGAAGACACCCCACCGATGGTGGGTTTACACCGCCTGTAGGCGGGAGCAGAGAACCTACTTATAATTATAAACCCCGGGCCCTCGCGGACGGCCAACACAACACTAATGTTTTTCATCACAAACAAAATTATTCTCTGGCAGGCCCTGAGAGATACGTATCTAAGTTAAATGCCTCTTTTATTCTGACGTTTTCTGGCAAAAGGTCGAAAACCGGTTCAAGTGAGTTTGGTTTTGTTCCATGACTGAATTTCGCGACTATTACTGTTACTACACGAATAAAGAGGAGCTCGACGTGCATGTATTCCTATTGCAGCCCTGCGAAAATGTTTCAACCTATGAAATTACACTGCAAAGTTTGAGTAAATTGTTTCGCTACAGTTATGAAGTTCGATTGCAAAGTGACAGCCGCTGGCTGTTAACTGTTCGAAGGTCTCCATTACGGATTAACATAACCGATCGTGTTGGTGTGCCGTTATACCCCAACACAAACAAACAAACGGATTAGTCCTTACATTGTCACGCAGATTGCATTCAAATGTTCAATAACCACCGCAGCTGTCTGGGTCTCTAGATCTCTCTCTGCACTACGTTTGAAAATAACTTAATTTCTAATATTTGTGAAAGATTTTAATGTCTATAAAAAGAAAAGTTGCAAAGAAATTGAACTAACTAATCAAATACATTATACAAAACTATAGAACAAGCCACCTGTAGCGATACAATGGCTACATGGCTTACGCACTACCATCGCTATTTGCTGGCTTCCCAACATTAATTACACTGTAAGAAAAATAATTAAAAAATATTTTTTTTTTTACAAAAACCTTGGCCCGGGGCAAATGTTAGTCTAGTGTTGCCTTTGCTATTCCAGATATCATCAACAAGTACAAATATCACAATCGATCGGTCAACAGTTTGTCAGATAAAGGCTGAGGGCTTGCGCAATAGGTCCGGCATTCCGCTGGGGTTTTATACCTGTCAGCTCCCGATTAAAAACATCGTTAACAAATTGACGCATGAAATCTCTATATGTGCAATTACTTGGCTATTTTTGTCAATCAGGAGACAATCGCCCTGGCATAGAAGGTGAAAATTGGCCAGATGTTGCAATAATATTGTCTAACCATTGTTGCTTCTTTTATTTTTAGTTATATAACAATGACAACGCAGTATACGGCCAATCAGTGACATATTTCCGAATCGCAGGGGTGAAAAATCTGGCCAGACGTCAACTGTACAACAATAGCAAGAACAAACTTTAAAAAATAAATAAATAAATAAATAAATAAATACGACAGATCTTACTAGAGCACCAGCATAGAACTGGCATTTATGCGATAACGTACGATGTATCTAAGCTACATGAGAACAATCTGATGGAATTCACAGAGCCAGGACTAGATCTAATGCTGTGGTAATACTATCTTATCCACATGAGAATGTGGCATGTTTCCAAAGAATGTGAATGTTTTCGAATACATCTGTAGCTGTGTACTGGTCATGTGGCGCGCCAGTAGTCCCAAGCGTGCTTTTGTCATATATGTATCCGAACATTGAAAGTTAATTAACCGTCTCCCTCCCAGTGCAGTATATAATTATAAAAGAAAATCATAGATATTTAACAAGAGGAAATATTTACAAACAGTTGATAAAGAACAACATGCAGTCTCTGGGATTATTTTTCTCGTATTGCAGCCAGCTGATATTCAATACCCATTTAAAATAAAGTTACCATGGTATCAATTTGTTTTAAAAGCTCTGTCAGGCTCTAAAGGGTTAAACAAAACGGAGCAGTCACTACCACCACGTGAGCACTGAAACACATCCACTCATACCATTGAGACTGAAAATAGACTGTTAACCTACTTTTGCATCATCCTATATGTTGGTCGGTGGTGCGTATGTCACTTGTGCGTGTGTCAGCATGCTAGCTCCAGGGTGCAAACAGCGTGCATGTGCACGATGAGATGGACCTAATAATCAATTACAAAAATGGTCTCATGCCTGTCGCAGAACCTATATAAATAACAAATAATACACGTTTTGCCAAACACACTGAGACTAGTCAGATGTCGCTCATTGAAAATACAACACATTTTACCCATTATGTTTTCTCGTGTTTTACTGGCGAGCAAATTCAGGCATCCATTTGTTTCTATTTGTCCATTGTAAACATGATTAGCACCAACTATACATTCATTTTCATTTTTTTTTTTTTTGCATTATAACCAATTAGTAAAGGACGAGCGCATCTTTCAAATGATGTCGATAACCCACCTCCACCCTTCCTCTTCTGCAAAACAGATCTACACATACGTCCTAGTGCAAAAGTTTATAATACCTCTCTTCTTTCCATTGTTACAAGGCAATTGACGGATACATGTAAACTTTATATAGCAAACTATATGGCCGTGTTGCAAGCATGAAAGTGCTGCATTCCTATCCCTATAACGGTAATACAATTTCTAACTCCACTGCTTGCTCCGCAGCCGATGTATGATAATAATATTATATACATGTATGTGACACTATCACAAGTAGGGTGATATGAATGTGTAAGAGAGCTGATGAGACACACTGATATATTAATGTCGGTTCAACCGCGTCGATATCTCGTATTGACTATGAGTCATAGATGCAGAGGCGGGCACAGCATGCACTAACAATCCTAGGCAAAAAAAGTTCATGAATACCATCTGTTGGCAGCGTTGCGTTTCGCCGTTGGCGTCAACAGCCACAGACAGCGTTACATGTACTATAGGCCTATTTCTGATCTTCCAAAATTTCCTTTGAATCGGAATAAATGCCTAAACAACTGAACCTGGTTACTGTATGCCTGATTCAATCTCCCTTTTGGTGAGACCATTACAAAATTTAATCACTAGTTCAAAGTATATGAATCACTACATTATTTTTTTAGCTGTTGCTACGTCACCTAGCCTGTGTTCCTACTCGGGTTTTCAGAGAGCTCCTTTGGTTTCAGGATCTTGCATACCATAGGCTATCTTTAAAATATGGAAGGTCTTTTTTTTTTTCCCTCTCAGTGGTATGATTACAACTAAACTTTGTAAGCCATACTAAAACTTACGAGCATGCAATATCAACCAAATGGCTGAACATATAGATCTCTGCATATTATATTTTTCATTGCAAATATACGGCACGATGTGGATCAAGCATCCCCCAGGGGAGGAACTCTGCATTTTTAGGGACTGACAACCAGCTAACTGCCAGCCCAAACGAGATGATGAGGAGAATATAGGATACGCAGTGTAGGCCTATACTGCAATGGGTATTGGCTCCTGCCATCCTTTCAACGAAAGAGGGATTTAACTAATTTCATTTGACCCTCACCACCCACGGCTTCTAAACAAAACAAAACAAACAAACAAAAAAGTATATATTATGATGTATAAGATCCAGCTCTTTCGTTGGTGGGACTCGGTTTCTTTTGATGTATGTCTCGAAAAAAATGTTAAAATAACAACAACAACAACAACAACAACGAGAAAGAAACAAGAAAAAAAAAAAAAGAAATCGAGGGAGAGCGATGGGTAGAGAGAAAAAAAAAAAAGAAAGAAAGAAAGAAAGAAAAAAGAAAGTAAGAAAGAAAGTTATCACGTAAAGCGTGAGAGAAAATACATTACTACGAGGCCTTAAGTATCTGACGAGTAAAAACGATACACACAACGATCCCATGATATGGGATCTACTTTAAAACCCAACAGTGAAGCAGATCTAGGCTTTAGATTCGCATGCAAAATGTACTATGCTGGTCCACCCTTCTGTGTGCGGAATAGCTGACCTAAATTTTTTCTGTGACCTGAAAAAACATGGTCTTCCGGATCATGTGTGTCAGCCGGGTGTGTCTTATTAATGTGGATTGTGGACATATTGCCCAGAATAGAAAGTTGCAACAGCAAATAATAATACATGTAGTATTAAAATATTATTCATACAAAGCACTTATATTCTTAATCCTCTACACCCCAACGTGGAAATGAGTTCAATTAAACTGAATGTAAAAGGAAATACATGTATGAGCATTTACAAAAAGAAAGCCAAACACACTACTATTACTGGTAACTAATTTTGTATCGATGTAAATATTTTATTGTGGGTCGTTAAGTGCAACATTTTTTTTGTTTTTGTTTTTGTTTGTTTAAATACTGCTCCAAACCTTGGTGGGCTAAAGTGCACTGCAACAAATATTGTGTCGATACAAACGGTCCTGTTGCGAGATCACTGATATTTAACAATCACTTGACACTTTTTTCAAATGCTGCCCCGGATCTCAGAGGGTTAAGACACATGCAATAAGTGTAATAAGAAACTGACTAAGATACACTTTTGCACGTAAAACTTTACTGCCACCAGTCTGAGGTTTACTTTGTGTGTGTGTGTGTGTGTGTGTGAGAGAGAGAGAGAGAGAGAGTGCGACTGAATGAACGCGCACAAGTATATCTCACGACTTATCTCTCGCCAACGAAAAAAAAAAGGGGGGGGGATAAAAACAAGTGTGATTGATTTGGGTGACATTGATCAAAAAAATGGTGTCATCGGTCTCTCCTCTTTCCCCTTCCCCTTTTCCGCCGCCCCCCCCCCACACACACACAAATCTCTCCATCTCTTTGCTCTCAGACTTACGTGAGTCTGTCAATAATGTCATCTCCAAAGAAATGTTTAAAAAAAAAAAAAGATCACAGCATACCTGTAACTGGCGTCCAAAGAAAACAAAAACAGGGGAGAAGGGTAAGGGTGGGGAAGGGTGCAGGTGGGGGGTCCGGGATAGGGAGGAGGTTAGGGGGAGGGGCGCGCAGCTCAAATGACATACAAAAAACGGTAGGTAAAAAGAAAACAGTTATATAATTCATGTACCTACATCTGGACCTGTGTGCACAGGTGTAATCAACTGACACCATTTTATCTTCACTTGAATAGAGTGGTATTTTTAAACAAAATACAGTTTGAACTGAGTCATCGCAAACATCATTGTTATGGCCATTGAAGAAAAGAAGAACAAAATAAAAACGAAAACAATCGCTGAGCTAGCCGCCTGAAGGCCACTAAAACAACGGGTAAGGGAAAACAATTAGTCCCAAGAACAAAATCCATCAATTTATTGAGCTATATACAATGGAAAATGTTAAAAAAAAAAAAACAACTCCCAGGTATGTGAATTTTCTTGTGCATCAAATGAAAAAAAAAAAATAAAATGTTCCCGCCCCTACGATGATGTAATTATTGAATGTTTTAGCAGGATCTGGCATGCAGGTTCAACATTCAGCCAGTTTGAAGGTGCACTCTTCCTCTGGCATCTCCCTGCGTGGTACTCAAAGCCCCAAAATGCCTAGAGATAACACAACTAGTGGTTACAGGATCGTGTTTGGCAACGACCAGGTTGCTATTTGGTCAAGGCGATGATCTACAGTCATCAAATACATACCTTTCTCGCGGTGACTGTGTCTAGCTCAACCGAAGTGGTCCCCAACAAACTTACACCGCCCACAGGTAAAGACAATTATTTTGTGTGTTACATAGCATGAAGATTATCGGGTACGCCTATAAGACATAATTGCCTTTGTCTTTTGATTGCCGTCACTGTTCAGATGTAAAAGCATGCACTTGTGCGTGAAAAACAGAGAAGTCATAGTACGGCTACCCAACAGAATGTAATGTAGCAACATGAGACTCCTGATAGCCAACCCAAAGCTAAATCTTTCAATCTAAAGAGCTGTGGCCATGTCGTGCTATTAAAGCCAAGTTTTACTTCATCAGTCTGAGCACTCGATACACATGTGCGTATAAAATATGACTAAATCTAATACTCCAAGATAAATGAAACGGCCAGCAGGGCAGAAGAAGGTGACAAAGAACTGAAGATATAGTTTTAAGAAGACAGGACAATATAATGGCGGAGAAAAAAGAATTTAGAACAGACAGAAGAGATGAAGAACACTAAGATATAGAAGAAGGAGCAAAGTAATAATAAGAGAGATGTCTCAGGTGGAAGAAAAGAGAAAAAGAAAGCAGCAAACATGGAATAACAGGACAGAGTGGAAGAATATCAAGCTGAGAACGAGGTTTAAGATGGTTATATGTAAAGGGCAGCTCCATATAATACAGCCATTTCTACTTTTCAGTGAATAATATAGCCTTAATCTAACAGTTCAGTTTATAATTAACGGTGATCATGCTGGTGCTTAGTACTTGTAAATGAAAAAGGGCAAAGCGTTGATAACTTAACAGACAACTGAGAGTGAGAGCTGTAGGCCTACTTGGATAAAGAGTGAGCATGTGAAGTTTTCTACCGCACGGCTACACTCGCTGCAGTGTCATGCTTAGTGTTACCATAGCAACAAGTAAACAGTTCCATGTGCCTTGAAACTTAAAACGAGTTACAACATTAACGTTTAATTGGATAATTAACGTTATATAATGTAACATCTATGTTTGTGTTCCATACTAATCTTCTGGACAAAATTCATTTCAATTGATATCAACAAAATAGATCATGCTGGTCATCCGAGCATTAAAATTTGCTTGAAAAAAGTCACACATAACTTTGCGCTATTCAAGAACATTAAATTACATGTACATCGCTTCAAGGACAGTCTGAAGTGGTCAATGGAAAATACACCACCAAAAATGTGATAATTTAAGCTATTTTGTAAATAGCCTGACGTAAGAGACTCAGTTACTTGGCACATTAAAATAATAAAGATCTAAACAGTAACATTATAGCTTCTTTTTTTTCTTTTCTGCCCTGAGCATCAATCTCCAGAAAGAAACTGAAATCATACAAGTGGCAATAGATGCCCAAGTAGACTTATTTTACCACACAAAGTGGAACTATCTGTGAATCATTACTGTTTTACAACGAATATTAAAAAGAGAAGAAAATAAATTAGTGGCAATCAGATTGGATATAAAGCAACTTTTTTCAGTCAAAGATTTGTGACAATCTGCTGAAGTTATAAAAGAGAGTGATCACATATTAGGCCTCTGAATTGGTGATAGTGTACAGACACCGCTGCTTACCCCTGTTAATGATCATTCAAATCCTTTTTTTTTTGTAAAGCAAGAGGGAATAAAAAGAACAGAAGTATAACATTTCATCATTTAATACACACATTTCTTATGCTTTCAATAGAAACACATCAATATCTGAAGAAAAAAAAAAGGGGGAGAGGTGTATGAAGAAGAGGAGTTTGGAGGATAAAGACAGCAGGGAGGGGGAGGACTACAAATGTATTGCATAAAGATATGTCAAAGTGAAATTAATCCAGATAAATTCACTTCCACTGCTCAAGTTATGAAGCTACTGTGTAAAATTAATTTCAGTAAACTTACTGTATCAAGGGCTCTACAATAAATAGTTTTGTCTGGTGCTCCTCTCCCCTCAACCCTTTTTATGAATGGTTTACTGTAATACCCTATGATTCCATGAAGATAATTTTCAAAAGTTTATGTAGTCAACCATAGTTTAGCTATAGCAGTAGCAACATCAACTGCAGAAGATTAGTAACAGATGAATATAAAATGTTTTGTCATTAAAGCAAAACTGTTTGTTCATGGAACTGTGTTATAATTGAACCAGTTGACAATTGCTGACCTATAAAAGTCTCTATAAGTATAAAGCAAAAATGAACAAATTGATAAGCATTGGTCAATATCTCCTAAACATTAACAATTTTTTGAAATTGACACTTAAGGTCAAGGTTTATACACACACACCCTTCCCTTTCCTCACATTTATTTCATTTATTGGTTGTAAAGTGTAGAATTAGCAAGCCATCACATCTTTCCTATGAATGATACTTGGGATTCATTCATGCACAAAATCAAATTTGCACTTTCTTTTTTCTCTTTTTAGAGATAAGAACATGAGCACATGGGTGTTCTCATACACAAGTTTTTAAACAAATTAATAATAAAGGCAAGATATCTTTCAATACTTACTGAATAGGAAAGTATGGACAAACAGCTTCCCAACAATCAGTCCAACAATGGTTCCTGTCACCCAGAAAAATACTTTGAGAAGGCTCCATGCATTGGGTAAATACTTCATAACCACAAATGAGAAATCATTCCCAATCACAGGGATATTGCATTCACTTCGACTATGAGCGACAGGATCTTCTGCATAGATCAGGAAATTACAAAAAGTAACAAAATATGCAGCGAAGAGGCGGAAATAAGGATGCTGAAAATGATAACGGAAATCCTTTTCCATGAACAAAGAATAGACACTGCCAGCATCCACATCATCTTTGGTAGCTATTTCAAAGCTGTCTGTTCTCTCAACTCCACTATCTATGTGAAATGGCTTGGGTTTAGACCCAGCAACGGCTGAATCTTTGTCAAAGGCACTGCCTGATTCTTGGCCATTTGTGGCTGAATTTTTGTTGAGGTCCACCCTCTTGTTTTTTGTCGGACTGCTAGTAAATGCGGCCACAGCCGTCTCCATGGCAGGAGTCATTTTATTGCCCCCTGTCTTCTTAGCATTCTGGCTCCTTGTATCATGGTCACCTCCACCAATTTCCGCATTTAGATCAATTTCATCCATTCTCGATTCATCTTCCATGGCTGCTTTTTGTCGGTTGTGATCCAAGTCTTGCACTGAAATTTTCAAAGGCTTTGCTTCATCTGTATTTTCATCCTGCACTTTCTTTCGACTCAATTTCTTCATTTCTGTCCTTCCTGGACCACTTTTATCACTGACTCGATTGTTGTTTTTCTCATAATTTTTCAAATCTGTCAGCACCGGGAGATCAGTCTCAATGATACTCAGTCCCGACACCTCTGTGATCCTTGGAATTGGTGTTGGATTTGTCACAACATCATATTGTGGGTCACTCTGCAAAAAATATATATAGGTCAATAATTACATTTAAATTACAAAGGCCTTTCAGAAAATGACAAAACAATGCAAATGAGCTCAGCCAATCAGCTTTTGTAAACAGACTTTGATAACGAATGCTCTTCACTCATTTTCTAGAAGTTTCAAGAGAAATTTATTGAGTGACAGATTCACGTTTGCAGCCAATATAAATCCCAAATTCCACAATAAAAATTGTTTTAAAAAAGGATGAGCTAATTTACTACATGATATATGCTGCATAGCAAGTCTAGAAAAAATTCATTGAATTTAGTTCGAGTCTATGGACACGACTAATAGACCTTGCCAGAAAGTAGACTCATCATTGTGATGATGCATGGTGAAATGCTTAAGTTATCAGACTTTTAAACTGAGAAATCACAGCTCATCTTGCTGTTTCAGTTTTTTTTTTTTTTTTAAAATATATCATTGTACTTGGTAAATTCTGTGTCTTTATGATGTGAGCTGAACAAACTAAATCTAGATCTAAATGTCACCACTACTGGAGCTTCTGAAATCCTTGATTTCTTATACTTATCATTACATACATCTTTGATATTATTATTTTTGTAATTTATTTGTACAGAATAGAAAAATTAACTTCTATTATTAATTCATGCTTTCTATAATTTCAGAATTTTCCCAGCCAGGCATTTTAGTGACAGTCATTACTCTCTTCAGTGAAAACTTCTTCTAGGCATGATTTTACTGCCATTGCTAGGGATTCTGGCTGCTCCTTAATTCTTAATTAGAGAAGGTATAACTATTCCCATATATATAACACTTATAACTGGTTCACTATAAGCAATACTTTCAGTCTCCCATGCTCCATCCACTGCTAAGCTCCCATCTGCACTCAGTCCCACCCACTGTGAGTATCCCAAGGCAAGCAACAGCCATGATTATTCAAAGTTACTATGTTACTTATTTTCCATGAACAAGCAGAATTTACGTCTGACTGGGCTCTGATTCCTTTCATCATCTGCCAATCATTAGCATGTAGTGTCAATCAAAAGATTCTGTTTATAAATGCAAAAAGCTTGTCGGCAATTACAATATTGGGGAAAAAGTTTGTCAGCAGTCAGAATATTAGAAAACCAAAGGGGAAGATGGAGAGGTTGGTGGCAAGTTGACTGTGGATTTACCATGTCCGTCTTCCGGCGCTTTTTCGTTTGTTACCCCAGGCCTGTCAGTCACCCGCACTCGGACCTATATGTTAGCGTGGACCACCTATATGTTAGCATTAGGGCGCATCCCACTGGTGGAGGGTCTCATACATGTTAGCGTTAGGGAGGACCGTCACCTGCTCGTCGGACCTAGGATACATGTTAGCATTAGGGTGGACTTGCGCTGGTCGAGGGTCCCAGCAGGGGTTGTTCTATTATGGTCCCAGCGGGGTTGTTCTATTATGTGGTATATAGATCCACGGATCCTGGGGTAACAAACGAAAAAGCGCTGGTCTTCCCAACCATGAAAGATCACTTTTTGGACATACTCATACTGTTGTTAAGAGTGAAGTGGCTAATCATTATTAATATCAAAATTTACAGCAATGGCTACTCTGGCTGTTTCCAGATTAAAGACATTTTGAAGATAGAATATTCTCAAATCATTGATTTAGACAGTTGGTAATAGTACTAGATCTAGATCTAGATCTAATATTATTGGAGTCTAGCTCTATAATAAAAGGCCTGTATCTTAGGACGTAAACTGAGCAGCTGATGAGCTGTTTCATAAGGTAAAAAAGTCAAAATGCTGGACACTGTAAATGTAATGTAAATTTAGAATCTAGATCTAGAATCTAGATCTAGATCTTCTAGATTCTAGACTAGAGTGTCTAGAGATTGCCAATAACTTTGTTAGACTCCAACTACTAGAGGCTAGCTTTACATCAGGAAGAGGCCAGAGAAAATCGATTCATGATCATTGCTCATTTACGAAAGAAGGTTGTCAGAAGCTTAGAGACCGACAAAAACACGCACAGCTGTGACCTGACAACCATATCAACATGGGGTAAAAACTTCATGCATTCGGTGTGAGGTGAAATGTTCATTCCTTACCTCTTCGTCTCCATTGTTTATCCTCCTCATGCCTCCATTTTGAACGTCGTGAACGCTCGGTTTCGCCGATTTTCGGCTTACCACGTCGTTATCTATTTTTTGCGGCATCCCCCGCTGTTGCCCGTGCACAGGGCTTTCGCTCCGCCTCCGTTGTTCAGCGGCTGCGGTGTGTCAACAAAGCCACGCCTCCAACCAGTTCGAAGTGTCAAAGGTCATTTCCGCTCCTTGATGTTCGGTTTATTAGATCAAAACAATAATAATTACTATTCGTACATGTCGGTATATCAGTGGATATGGTCATGTGCAGGTATATTTGATCCCAGGAGGATTGTAATTTCAGATTGAACAAACATGTATTTGAACCAATAAGTCGCTTTGTTTTACATTTTAATTTATAGGTCTATTCATTCATTCATTCATTCATTCATTCATCCAGTCAGTCAGTCAGTCAGTCAATCATTCCGAAAAAAAGGGGGGGGGGGGTGGTAGAGGGAACTCAGCCTGCCATTTCTACAGTGACGTTATAATACGCCTTTAACCGTATATTGGTCAGCTTTGAAAGACTAGAGTGTCGCTGACAACATGAAATCTGAGCATACCGGTACTTTTATAATCCCCTAACAAAGATACATGAAAAAAAAAAAAACAAAACCAATATAATTCGCATTTAAACACAGTGCTGCCTAACATGTGAATCTCTTTACGTCATAATAGCCTCGGCTACAAGAATAAATAGACCTACAGAATTGTATATCAATGGTAATATCCTATGAAAAAAAAATAAATAAAAAATCTTGTAATTTGATGGCAAATCGCATGAATGCTACCCATTAAAACCACATCAATGCTAACCATTTGAAGAAGGATTTGAGATAAAGTTTCACTTTAGTTCTCACATTGCACTCCTCTCACCTCGTACCCCTCCTCCATGCCATCGCCAGTTTTAACTTATCCGTCCCTTCCACCTCGTCATTCTGGTCTCCAAATAAATAGTTTATTTTATGGACAAAGAGGAGAGATTTACGTCCAGTCTCGTACATGTTCATGAAATAATGAATTTACTGAAACTAAAATTAAACGAAGAGGGGGAAAGAACTGAATAATGACGTCATCAATTTTGCCGTAGTTTTCCTATATAGTCATGTGATCAACAAGGAAGTGCTCCATGGTGGACAAACAACAGACAGGGAAAATAGAAATCCGTCCATCCACTTCCCGTTGAAGAACCATTTTGATTTTTGATAACTCTTTGTGCTGAGACTAGTCTAAATTTTGTCCCAGGTGCTTTTGTAGTTTTCTGTCTTAGTATGAGTTAAATTAAATGTCTTAGAGTTTGACTCTTAACATTGTAGTGCAAGAAAACTAGGCCTACCTAGGGCAGTGGCTGAGTGGATGCGTTCATTCTCTTCAAGTTCAGTCAGTTACATCATGAGTCCACTGCGTCCAAATGGTAGTGAAACTACTGTGAAACCAGTTGTGACCGCGTTAGGCACGTCCAAGTGGTAGTGAAACTACTGTGAAACCAGTTTTCGCCGCGTTAGGCACAGTGAAAAGAAACAGATCAAATATCAACAATAATATGAGAATGAAAGTGGATATTTCAGTTACTTTGGGAAAGATGCATTATTGAACAACCATAATAATAATATTATGTTTTGCACTCCGAATTGGTGGCATGAAAGGTTAGATCTGAGGCTGTTGGGTTGGGATCAGATTTCACAGAAAATAGATCTATGGTATTTTGGCCTTTTCTATCACTTATTGTTGAAAATTTATTTGAATTACACAGAGAAGATCCTTGAGGAACTTGAAAATGCTTAAAACTTGGACTTTAGAAAGACTTTGAAATGAACAGCAGAATTAAAAGTTGAAAACTCAAGTTTTTTTCACTTGATGATATGCCTCTCTGTACAAAAGAAATGATAATGAAAAATGTTTACAATGGCCATTTGTTTTGCTGAAGAAAATTGGACAATTTTGTCAGAATCACTTGCTATTTTTGGGTGTTGTTGTCTGCTGCCTTTCAATTCACCATATCAACAAGAAAAAACTAACATTGTAATTATCTAAAACTTTTCTGATCTATTTCATTTGAAACCGGTAATTAATAGTCAGAAATCCATGTTCTGCAGGTTTGGCAGCTTTTCCTATCTTCAGAGGTGACAAAATTCACAAAAATACACAGTACTATATATATATGTGATATTTCTCACAATACCAAACTCCTGGGAAGTCACCCATGTGCAATCACAAAAAATCAGTGTAAACATGGAAATGCATCAGGCAATGAAAACTGGTCCTGGGTGAAAAGTGTCTCTTGAGGATACTGCAATAGTATTATTGTGTAGCACTAATGACACACTTATTGATGTTTTATGCTAGAGAAGTTGCCCAGGCCATATATATTTCTAAATAATCAGAGATGAAGATGTATTGTTAGCACTTAAGACAACCAATCAAATCTTTTGTTTTTCTGTATTATCATACATCCCAGCAAAAACAACAACTTGAAAACAGTCAGAATGTAGATTGTAATAGAATTTATTTTTCTTTTATTTGGTACTATCTGGTGTTTGGAAGTTGAAATAATTGTGTGCTCCTATCCACAGACTTGACAGACAGTTTTTAAGAACCAGCAATCATGACGATGATGGAATATTTCGGTTGTGCTTTTATAGCCTTTGGTCCACCATTTGCCCTGTTCTTGTTCACCATAGCAAGAGATCCTATGAGAGTTATTGTGCTGATTGCAAGGTAGAAGATTTTTGATGTTTTGTTTTAAAGGGATATTTCGCTTTTGGGGAGCTAAATTTTGTAGAATTAATACTGTCAAACTGTTTGTAATTCTAATGTAATTCGATATAATTACCTCTGTCATGAATTTTGCACACTTGAAGTTTTCATTCAAGAAATATTTGATAGGCCTTAGTTGATGGACAGTGCTGGTGATGAAACTCATGACTCAAAATGGAAGATTATTCTGATGAAATTATATGGGTGACATTGCACAAACTGTATTTACAATAGATGACAGTGAATCCTCACTGAGTGTGGCTGCTGTGTCACATAAATATTTTTCATACTTGATTTTTTTTTTTTTTAAACTCTTGCTTAATTTTCTTTCAAAACATCCTGAGCTATATATTCTGTTAAAATCAGTAGCATAATTTTTGTCAACTTTGTCTTGAAATGTGGGACAGAATGAGAAATTTAACTTTAGAAAAATATTAAGACAGAAACAGTTTTTTCATGTTGTCGTTTCCAGTATTATTTTACCACAGCTTGAACTCATCAGAATTTATCAGGCAGGGAAAAACATTCAGACATGACTTAGTTATTAGGTTAAAAAGGATTATGTTTTTGTGAAGCTTTGTTAAATATGCTTGGTTCGTGGTTTATTGACAGGATGTAAATTGTGTTGAAAGTGAATACTAGATGATACATAAAATATAAACTATTCGTCATTCATTTTTTTGTTTGAAATTTCTGTTGATGATTTCATCGATGCATGAGACTAAGAGTGGCTTAGGCATCATGTACAAAATATGTGACTTATAAATCTTTATGCGTGATTCCTTGTGATCAGTAAGTCATCATAGATGTTATGAAATTAGATAACAAGGCTTGTCACTCAGGAGAAGCATATTTGATAAGGTTAGAACAGGAGAAAATGTTCTTTTAGTTAGCATGAGTTATACATGTATACTGGTCCATAAAATGATCTTAAATAACTGTCAGACTAAGCATTGATTGATACAGTTTATTCATACTGAAACATATAAATGTGTCTTTTCCATTTTAGTGGTTTCTTCTGGCTTCTTGCACTACTGGTATCATCAATACTTTGGTATGCTGTAGTTCCACTAAAAGGTCAGCTTTCATTTGGGCTGGTCTTTTCTGTGCTGTTCCAAGAGGGTTTTCGATTTCTTTTTTACAAGATTTTGAGGTAAGTGAAAAGAAGAGCTGTAGATCAGTGAATAAAACTGAACTGTACAGTTCTGAACTAAGAAATTTCCAACTTCTATGAAAACAGTTCCACATTTCTGACTATAATTATTATTTTCAAAGGCATGGATAGTTAGGTAGTAAACTTACTTGTTATTTAAAGGGGTAGTGCAACGTCACGGACTGCCTATGCTATTTCTTGTAAAACAATAAACTTCTAGTAGCCAAAAACA
>JBCAUA010264181.1:0-20085 GCA_038406235.1 Peronia verruculata | reverse complement strand
CTGTGATCATGTAAAAACATATACAGGACAAACTCCGGTCCATAGAGTAAAACCTCCCGTAGCGAATGTGTTAAGTACTTGAACACGAAATGGATCCAATAATCCGGAATGTTACATAATTATTATACTTGTGTGGTATGGTGTCTTTCTACATAAATAATGCCTGCTGCTATAAAATCGCCTGTTAGATTTAGGTAATTGAGATAGCTGTCACTCAGGCCATATTTGGTGGCAAGGGCAGGAGCAGGCACGTTTCTGAAATGAGAATGGACAGCAAATAACACCAGATCAAGATTCCAGTGAGGTGAATGGTTAGTTTAACAGCATGGATACCATACATTGAAGAAATCTTATGTTAAAGTGTATTGAGTATACAGCGTACGTTATGAGGACGGCCACATCCGTACCGGTGATACAGTTAATTTTATTTATAATTAATGAGTAGTAGAAGTATTTACTGTAATATAACATTCCCAGAAAGGGCCAGTCATTTATCAGTCACACAGTTCCTGGTACATTACGCAGGTCATTCGATAGCTGTCATCCGTACGATTGCACTACAACGAATGGTGATGGCTTGTTAGTGACATGCATAGCCCATGAAAATGACCGCTGATTACCATCAGCACATAAACAGTACCGGTAACTATCGCCAGAAGCCTCATAACATGAAGTATAGCTTTGTGCTATCTCTCCCGTAAAGACGTCATTTCCCTCTTCGTCCTTCCCCTCCCAACATTAATGAAACAGCCATTGATGTACATTTCGCAGAGTTTGACGGCTAGTGGCGAAAATCAGTGAAACAACATCTGAAACCTGAGCCTGGCTGTGTCTTCTTTGTGTTTCATCCTGAAAGTGTCCATAGAAACTGCTGGAGTGTCAGGGTTCTCGCGATGCTATGGAATGACAGTTTATACTAGAAGATGACAGAATATAAATATTATATATTATGCTGTCTAAGACAGTGATTAACCGCAACATATGGTTGGGTCTTTGAGCAGATGAGGCTTTTAACATGTATGGCTTAATCATCATTATCATCATCATGTTGTAGACATATCTTAAAATTTGAGGCAGATTGTCAAACAGTAACTCACTTATTACCTTAGAAGAAACAGATCACGATCTGGAGAATCGATAATTTAATAGATCTAATTGAATACTCTGATAGTTCTAGCCAAATTTTGGAACCCTTTTCATTCTTTATCGAGGGAACACACACACACCAAAATACAAAATGTAAATGGGGTATTGTGGTATCTACATCATTGTTTCCCTAGTAAAATAAAGTGTCGTTGGGGTGCCGTGCAAGAGACAGCAGTCAACGATCCCCAGCGCTCTGGATCTACTGTTATTTGCAACACTGTGATCCTGGTCTCACCGATCCATTCTTTGGCATTGTCAGCCCAGGTCTCGCATAATTGCCTCCTCTGCGCCTATCTTCCACTGTGCCTTGATATGGCTTAATTAGGATCTGTGGGAAGTATAATGTAAGGAATATAATGTAAGGAATGATGAAATGAATGTAGAGTCTAATGACCGCTGTCTGAGAGATAGAGCAAGGACTACATTACCATATATTGCGACAGTATGCTTCATGCTGTTGTATAATTATATCAATTTTCTTCTCTCTTCCACTCTTATGAGAGCTCATTAGCCCTGTGTTTCCGTTATGTTCAAGCCTTTTTGAAATAATCTGAGGAGGCGGCCGGTGGTTATAGCTCCCCGATTATTTCTAGTGTATTCCGCACCGATTTGTATCCTCTCCGCTCTCTCCAACACAGTGGTTCCAGCTGTTGAAGCCGTATGAAAATGTGGCTGTTTTGGAGTTAGCTACAATAGAACGATATCTATTGGCATGGGACCTATATCAATGACAACGACCTTAGTATCGACTGTAATACTAACACCTCCCAGCTGGAGTGGTCGGATAGTGTAAAGATTTGGCTTTGATCTTATCAAATTGAGAATTTTCCCCCTTCTCCTCCACCCCTCTTCTCCCACCGACAGAAATAGCTCAATAGCTATTGAATAATCAAAACTGAAAAAAATGGGCATAGTAAACATACAGGAACTACATCAGTTCCAATAAACATGTTTGAAACAAGATACGATAGGATAAACCTTTTAGTTTGTCCTCGGAAAGGAAATTTTATTCATTTAGCAAAGCTTTTTAAGACTTTTTTTTTTCCAGATCACCTTTCATTTGTTTTCTCCCGATCTGTAACTAGAAAATTCACATGTCCATATTGTATTTTTTTTTTCTCCTCCCCTTTCTTTTATTCTATCTGCATTGACGTGGGGATTCCATTCACCCCAGTGAGATCATTTGCCATTCAGTTACTTTCATTGCCGCTGACGATGTGTACGAGAATAAAAGATGTTCAAGTCGTATGTTGATGAATCAGATAATCAGCGGAATAATAATATTATCTCCATTGAATGGCGAGAAGTACAATAACCCGTATACATAACGATCTACTTCATAGCATATGAGCTGTTCCATAGGGAATTATAGGCATTCTTGATTGTACTATACTGATAAATCTTATCCAAACTCCTGAATCTAAAAAAAAAAAAGCAACGTTCAGATTTCGTGTGTCTAATTCCGTGTCTGTCTTCATAATAAATAAACAGTGCTATATGTATCACTTGTATAGGAAGCGAACTTTATGAAGATCGTGAAAACATTTAAAAAGTTCCATTACGTAGGCGAACAGAATGATTTTCCTGTTTTCATTTCACAGCTTGAACCTTAGCACAAACACCATTAAGCTGGAGAAACATTTGAACTTCTATTTTCCATTTGCGAATGTATACGGTTTCCTGTTTTCATTTCTGCTAGCGTTCTATAATTCTTAAAACTTGGGTCTAATGGGCAGGAAGATGAGCTCTTCAGTTCTCCGGATGGAGCCCAACCAGGAGGTCGTGGTTAAGTGTTCAAAATATAATGAACTTTTCCACTAGATAAAAAGTATTTCGTGTATCTTGTGCGCTCAGTTGGAAGTGGTGCTATTGATTTTATTCTAACAAACAAGAAGTTTGTGGGTAGGATGACCACATCAATCGGTTAATAGATGAAACAGAAAATACAGAGATAAGAACTCCTTGTAGATTCAGCAGACATCCAAACTTATTAATAGTTGTGCCTACCATTGCCAGAGGGGAATGTATGGGAGAGGGTAGGTGAGAGAGACAATTGAGCGGAAGGAAATGATCAGTTCGTTGTCAGTCGGAAACCTGACCAAGAACAATGGCATTCATGCCTTCAGATTGAAAAACTGTCGGTGGAAATTGGTTTGTAGCCAGCATTGTGTTATATGCCAACAGTGCATGCATACAATAATAAAAGTACGCTAAAACTATTACATTTTCATTTTGTATGCTATGCACTGTCATATATAATGTACAGCAAGCCGGCTATTTCTAGGCATGCATTTTGCCAGTCTCATGACATATGCCTGCCCAGCTATGTTGTAGTGAAACTATGAATATTGTGTAGTGGCGGTTTTAGAATGATATTTTGAACAGAATTAGAAATATGCAAACATTAAATTTTGATTAATTTTGGCAAGTCCCTGAGTAGAGCTTCCAAACTCCACCTCTTAAATTCTTCCGCTGACGCTCCAAACATCGGCTAGCTTGTTAAAAGACGTTAGGTCTATTGAATTGAAAGAATAATTGTATCTTCACACTTCTGAAATTTAAATTATACCCATTAGTTAAATCCCCCAAGGCACTAACACAACTAGTCTTATAACTCACTGGCGATACAGAATTTATGCTGGAGTCAATGGCAATACACTGTTATTATGTTTTTCAAAAAGGAAAATATAATAGAGAAAAAAAGTGAGATTGTGGGAGGAAAGCTCCTCGACTATTGTTGTTTACTTTGATAGAAAATCCATTTTATCATGAAAACTAGATCGTTTGATGTGAGAAAAAAACCCTCAGGAAACCCTATGACAGTGGGAAAATCAGAAATGGTTGAAACAGAATTATCATTGATCATATATAGAGCATAGTTGCACAACTGACCCTCTGCTTGATCTGAAGAACGTGACTTAAATCACTAGCTAGCATCGTCGTGCCGGACTGCGGATACTATTAAATGTTGTAGTTTTATGATAGTGAGGTTACACTACGACTTGGCCGTCACTTGGGTCAGTTGCCTTTGAAACCTAGTAAACATGCTGTATTAATTGTTCCAGTTACCCTGGGTTGAAGCAAGCATCCCTAAACATTGTACACAGGAGGGTAACAACGAAAGTAGGCCATAATGTGTCCATAATGAGATTCTAATCATGAACGCGTACTGAGCCCAGATAACCCAAATTTAAGGCAAGTACACTTCTGGACAGCTGAAGCAGCATTTTGCACTCCTGCATTCTTGGTAAACGACTTGTTTTTCAGAGACAGCAGTAGGCTTTTATGAAATCCTGCAATAGTCAGCTATCACAATCGCGACCCTGTACTCTGTCACAAAACCGGAACTAATAGTTCTGTGGCTGTGTTTCTTAGGCAGACCATTGGGATTAGATAACATTATATTACATCTCCCTCTAAGAGATACCAAATATCGACTATGGAAATGGAACATTAATTTCAGACAGTCTTGAATACAGTTGTGTAGATTTATGTAAAATTGTGGCAAAAGAAATAGCAAGACCGAGCTAAACACGACCAGCTGCACTGTAAAAAAAAAAAAAAACCTAATTTGTGGACGAAATACCAGTGTATATAATACATATATATATATATATATCTTATGCAGTTGCATATTATGCAGTTGTTATATAATGATAACAGAAGAGAAAACGCCAAGAGCGCAACTGCATAATCTTCCGAGACTGAAAGATGCCCACCACCATCAATGTACATATTACATTTTGTATTTTAAAGTCTGTATTCCGTTGTTGAGCCCTCTCTGCCTTGCTCGGTGATTTTAGAGATTTACAAACGCCCACTGAAACCCCCTGGTTGTAAACTTGGGATTGTTGGGGAATTCTGTTTTGAAAGAGACCAAATCTTGCGCCGAAACCTTGACCTTCGGCGGTTTGACAGCAAGAATTATAACGTATTTACTTTGAGATAAAGAAGCCAGAGACTGTAACAGTAAACAGTTAAGAATAGAGAGAGAGAGAGAGAGAGAGAGGGGCAGGGGAAAGAGGTGAAGAAGAGAAAAGTGAGAACAGAGAGACACGGAGAGAAGGAAAAGGTGAGAGGATAGTGACGCTACAAGAGGAGAGGGAGAGAGAGAGTAACAGGGATGAAGTCGAGTATTTATATGCCATGTATACATGCACAATGTAGTGTGTGCATTGAAAACTCCACCCTAAAGGATTATAGAGGCTTGGCTTTGTCGCTCGGGAGGTGGAGCCTCTCTTAAAAGCTCAAAAGTGTCTTCACGGTGTTGGCCTTTTTTTTTTTTTTTTGGTCTGTTTCTCGCACATTGCTTCATCTTGTAATAACACCATTTTTACATTCCCCCTCTGTCTGTCTGTCTCTCTCTCTCTCTCTCTCTCTCTCTTTCGTTTGCTCCTCCATTCTCCTTCAGCCCCGCCCCCCCCCCAACTCTCTCTCTCTCTTTCATTCGAAGTTTGTCTGTAGTGGTGTTCACATATCCCTATCTCACTATGTTCGCTCTGAGCATATTCTACCTGTTGTGTTCTCTCTCTGTCTTTCTCACCTGTTCAATGATCCTTAATCGTGTCTGAATATGTGTCTCTCTGATTCATTTATCCCCCACCCACCCCCCTCCCTCAGTCTTCCCAGTCCCAAATCTTGTTCTTTCTATTGTCTAACTTTGCTAGTGTTTCTTTTCCGTTGACAAAACATAACATTTTGATGTTAGATATTTTTACGTCATTGTATCACACCCACCCAGTGTTTCCCACACTGTGTCGAACCCCGTGACATGAAGTGCTGGTTCCCCCTCCAGCTGGTTGGCCACTCGAAAGCGTCCGGACAGTGCTCTGCTCACCATGGTTATGACTATGATATGCGGTCGTTTGGTTTATGGTCATTCCTTGTTCATTTACATCCTCGGTATATTGCTGTCATCCGGTCACGTTTTTGATGACTTTACAAACCAGGCTCAGAGCTTATGTAAAAAGTCAGTTGGCGAAAGAGTCAAGTGCTTCACTACAATGATTATTGTAGTAGGTTTACATGTTATGTTAATACGGTTATTGTTTTCAATATTCTCATGATATCATTACTGTCATTATGTAGTCCAGACTGTACGCTTTCCAGATAGCAAGGCTATCTTGTATAACTTTTGTAG
Source organism: Peronia verruculata (assembly GCA_038406235.1). Taxonomy (NCBI): domain Eukaryota; kingdom Metazoa; phylum Mollusca; class Gastropoda; order Systellommatophora; family Onchidiidae; genus Peronia; species Peronia verruculata. The sequence goes on along the minus strand of JBCAUA010264181.1, from coordinate 13,799 downwards.
CCAAGATTAACAAAATTTTATACCAAGTATATATCATAACTTTTTTTATGTTGGGTGTCTATGACTAAAAATTACGTGGACAACCTCCTTTGCCATTCCACAAAAGTAGCGTTTATAGTTTGTCAGAGACATTTATTTTGAAAAACCTTCTCCACGATTTCAGTTCTTCAGAACTATAACTTGTTTGATCGTGATTCACTTTTCGTTTTTACTAAGGCCCTTAACTGCGAGAAATGAAATATCACATTGTTATTGTTGCCACGACTTTGCATAATGTGCACAGTATTATTAATGAACATTAATTTTGATGCCGCAATGTGTATCAACGTTTTAAGCCGTCTTCTGTTGGAAAAATCGACAAAGCGATGGTTACAGAAATTCAGCAGAAACTGTTTCGCTTCAAAGTTCACGTTAACTGCTTGTAATGCCAATAGTATGTTGAACGTTTTAAAGCTTTTGCCTCCACATTAATTTGTGAAAATATTAATGTCTTATTTGTACAATTGTGGTTGTCATCGTTGTTGTTGTTGTCGGGTACATAGTTACCCATACCTTACAATAAATCAGTATTATCGAAAAGCTGCCTTTGCAGGGTATGTTCACATTACTGCACATTAAGTTGGCGGTTACCTTAGTGCCTTCAATTTTAATACCTGTGAAATGGGACTTACAGTAGAGTCTTTACACTGCTGATTGGACATCTACATCTATAGTGTTATTCATGTGCTGTAGTATGTCATGAATTAACATATCCGGTCTCAGAAGATCTGAATGCACTTCTGCAATACTTAACCCCGTTAGAAACTACTTTGAAGTGGGTATTAATTTTATGGCTTTTATGTTTACTATAGTTTGGTGTCGATCCTGTCGTAAACACGGTATGTGGGTTATAGTATCATCAAGGAGCCAGTTTGGCTCGAAAATATGGGACCGTTTCAAGCTCATCGATTTATTCAGCCGAGTGTTTTTAATTTGACATTTGTTTATTTTAATGTATTCAGCGAGATCCAGTTGCCGGTTGACAGTCTGTCTTATAGCTCATTACATTTTTGTGAAATGATATGAGGCTCTTTATCTAGATCTACCATCTTTACGATTTCGCCAGGTTGGACTGCAGGCCAAGCCCATCAGCCGAGGTGCAAAGAAGACGGTCTACAAAGGTGTCCTACTGGGCTCCGGGCCCCGTCAGTGGGAGAAGGTGGTTGGCAAGGCTTTCACTGACATGCCGGGCACTAGGGAAAGTTGGGGACACGAGGTCAAAAAGGCAACTATGACCAGACAGATGTCCGTCAAATTTGCCGAGGAGTATTCCTCGGGCTATACTATACAGGTAACCTCTAAATGTCTCCGTTATGCTTGATGTTCGGGAGGGGACGGGGCGGGGAAGGGGTTGGAGAGGAGGGCGAAGTGACTGGTGTCTGCTCGTCAATGAAAATTTCCCGGGCAGGTTCGAATCCGATCGGGAAATTGCTGCCCCTTTGGGATCACGTCATATTCGGACATCTTTTTTCCCCATGATTCAGCTGGTTAATTTTCGAAGTGAGGAGCGAGCTGTGACCGAGGAAGTGGGCGTCTGTCTTTTGATGGAAGTCGTTAGTTCGAATTCTAGTCCGTACATGGGACAGGTTAGAATCTAGTGGCTCATCTTTCTCCTGGTCTCATAAATTTGGAAGTCCGACCTCCAGCTTTTTCAGATACTGACGGAAATATTTTCGAGATCACGTGTGAGGCTACATTGCTTCCCAGTACGGTAGAGATTCCTTGTTAGTTAAAAATCGGTTCAAGGTTACGCAAAGATGACGTCGTCCCGGCAAAATTTCCAGAAACTCAAACATTTTAATCCCCAACTTTTTTTTTGACAAAAATTGGCATGCATCAGAGGAGAGATAATCTTACTCCTAGGATTGAAGGGGGATTATTAGAATGCTCAAAGAGATGGAGAAAGGAGGTTTTGGGTTCGGATGACACGAGTACGGAAATTATGTTGTTCAGTCCTCTTTCTATTTCTTAGCTAGTCAGTTACGTTTTTCAGCTACTAAATGAAATTGATTTTTTTTTTCTCTCTCTCTCTCTGGAAGAGTGTACACTCCTGTGATTAATAATTTTACCTCTGTTAAAAGTTTCTGTGGCCACATCAAGAAACACAATGGGCAAAGGGTCTCAAAAATTTCCTTGAATTATAGAAAGCCTGGCTACATTTATAGGGCAGGCTGCCAGTTTTTGGTGAGGTGGAATGGGGTCCGGATGAGAGCGGCGAAATTAATCGGTCAGCCGTTATGTGCACACAACGCTGCTGGGCGTCATTGGATCAGAGAAAGTGCGTGTGTTGTCAGAGAGGCTGATGTCATGGCCAACACATTGTGCACGTACGGTTAACAACGAAAGTGGGTCATTATGTGTCGATGTGATTCTAATCCTGAACGTGTACTGAGCCCTTATAACCTATATTTAGGTCAGGTACAATCCCGGGCAACTGAAGCAGCTTTTTGCGCCCGTTCATTGTTGGTAACAGTGGGTTTTTATAGACTCCTGCAATAATCAGATATTTTAACCCTATAAGTACCTCGCCATTATAGTCCATTTAAACATTGATGCTTTGGGGTCACATCGCAGGCAGTGTTAGTCTGTGGGTCAAATTTTATTCTCCGTCCTTTCAAGAGCAGTAATTTGCCAGTGAATAAGAGAGCTGCAGTGTACATCGTTATTATGTGAAAGACTCAGGCTCTGTATTATATACGGGGAGAAGGGCTGTGTATTATGCTATCTATTATCTGCCATTATCATTGAGTAATAGGCCTATAGTTTTTGTTATTATTATTATTATTATTATTATTATTTGTGTTGTTTTGTTTTGGTTTTGGTTTGTTTTGTTTCGTTTTTGCTTCGGTTGTGAGAGAAATATCCGGTCATGAAATTTAACGTTATAAATACTGTAAATGTGAAATCCTTTCCCAGTTGATCATTCCAAGTGACAACCCTTATTTGGGCAGATTGGTTTTGAGTTCAGAACTAGAGCTTTATCTCTCACTGTCACCAGTTAAAGTTAAACAGTAGGACATATAAGAACTATGTCTGATACTCAGCAAAATTTAGTTACCATGAAAATTTTTATTTCTTCTATTTATTTGGTCATCCCAGTTTTAGCAAAGTGACAAATACCACATTTCATTATTACTGTTCTTTCTTCACTTTGTGAAAATTGGGATGATTAATACAGAGCTACATGTATCATTGTGTTTACATATCACATTTACATGCGCAGTACATAGAGAATGTTGTGTGCAGTAGAATGTTATATATGATCTTTCTCATTTTCTCAAAAGGACTTGAGATCAATAATATGTATATTTTTTTTATTAATTTTGCTTTATTAAGTTTTGAGTTTGTTTTGATTACATGCCCATTCTGCACACAGGTGGTGATTCCTGGAGTGGTGCAGATGGACAAAGTGTCAAAGGTCAGCCGTTGGCAGGAACGACGCCAGGGTCACAGAAGTCTGGGCAAAGAAGATTGGATTTCCATTGAAGAATTTATTCCAGGTAAAGCTGGAAATTATGTACGCTACTGAAGCTAGATGTCAACACACACTACGTCATAGTGAATGATCTTAAATGGGTGAAGAAAATAGAAACATTTTGTTTGATGAAGCATAATTCACAAGGCCCACCAGTATCCTGGGAGATTTCATCCACCCATGACCCTGACCTTGAATGGGCCTCAAATTTACCCTGTTACTAAAAACTATTCGCTATCACTGACAGACTTTATAAAATTTAAGCCTGTTGAACCTAGATGCCCTCCCAATTAAAAATACTCATGAGTACCAGTAGTTTAATGATTTAATTATAAAGGAAAATGCCTGACCTGCTTATGGCTGGAAATCCTGTGGGGTTTTTCTGAAATATTGTCTTGCACTATTCATATTGTGTTTATCATGTTGTTCCATAAGCTTTGGTCATCATATTACATTAGAACAACAGGTAACTGATAGCTTCTCTGTCTTCAGCAGTTCAGTTTTGGGTGTCAAAGGGTAGACTCTAAGATTCAGCAAATGGACCTCCATAATATGGTGAGCTAAGAAGGGGATGATGTAGGCAGTGCAAAAATGCACCTTTTAGTGCAGTAACAGAGGATCAAAGTAACAAGATCATTCACATTCTCTAATTATAATCTTTGAATTCCTGTGACGCTTTTGATTTTTCATTGCTTTCATCATTTTGTTGTTTTTTCTTGTTTGAATTAGGTTTTGAGAGTCACAGATTCTCTTTGCTGATTTAGATTGCAATCTATATACATGTATGCTGCTTGTTTCAGGACGTATGTACCGCTTCAGTCCCTGGTATGAAGAAGCTGATGTGATGGAATCAGATCACTTGCAGACATTTTCTCACTTCACATATAAGATGACTAATGGAGAACTGGTGGCCTGTGATTTTCAGGGCATTTATGAGGACAATCATTTTACCTTTACTGACTCTGTTATCCATTCAAGGTAGGCAGCATATTATCTATTATCCCAGACTTCTGCAGGGAGCAGGTTCTGAAATGAGATGCTGGGATCAAAATATCAAAATCGGTTTTTTGCTATTTTTAGATGCTTTGAAGTCTTCTGATATTGGAAAACCACCAGTTGGGGCCAGAAACATCTTTTTCTAAATTTAAGTCATGTTTTTGAAGAAGAATTGGATATTTGGCAGAAATTTGAGAAATATACAGATCCGTCCATAAACACATTTAAAAAGTTTATGACAAACATTGCATGCAATGCATATAACCAAAAACCAAAGGCATAATATCTTTTATGTAAAGCTAATTTAAGACTGTGCCAAATTCCAAATTATTCTATTGGATACTCTTGGAGCACAAGGGTTTTGAAAATAGCTAATTTTCAAGACACAAAATCCAAGACGACAGTATTGTTGTGACAACTGGACACAAAAGAAACATTTTTTTTCACACTTTTCCTCTAATTTGAGCATGATGAACCCAAATTTGAATCTTAAAATGTTCCTAGTTGAAGCATTGCAAAAATCATTCTCATAGCCCCCTCACCCCCCTCCCCCTCCCCAATTTGTTTTTTTAGTTAGCCTATCAGTATGCACTTGACATGAAATATGAACATAGAAAAAGATGGCTGAGGGTTACGTTGAAATCAAATTTTGTATGATCATCATCACCATTTCATTATATCTACTCAATGTTGTTCCAAAAAGTATGATATTTGATGATGATTTTGTCTTAGGGTGAAAACTTATTCAAAAGTGGCTGGTTCCCAATATTAAATACATGTACGAGAATGATACTGGTATTTAAACAAATCTTAATCTTTGCTGACACGGTTGGTATCAGAGATTCCATCACTGTCTGACTGGTACTCATGGAATATCTCATGCACCAGCCTCTCAAATAGTTTCTCGAACTGACACATGAAATAGCTTGTACGACATAAATTGTTGTGGCAAAAACAGAATAGTAATCTGGCAGGATAAAATCATTTTGTGTGTTTAATGTGCTGTGAATTGAGAGAAAAGAAAAACTTGAGGGAGTAAATAAAAATCACTATGAAACTGATGTTCTTCATCTTGTGTCCCAGTCATTTTGTAACACTTACATCATTTTTGTAATTCATATTTTGTAGCTCTCAACATATCTGTTTATATCATTGTCTTTATCTGGTTCATACTTTCAAATGCATCTTTCCATATCATTGTCTTTTGCAGGCTCCAGACATACGGCCGTTTTGATGAAGGTGAGTATGGGATCACAGAATTTTTCAAACGCCACAGATGCACCAAACTGTGCAGTGAGTGGCCAGTACCCATGCCGCTGACTCCACCTCCACCATTCGACGAAGTGTGTGGAGGTCCGAAGAACAAGCACGTACGTTTTGACCTGACACCTTATGAAAACGTTGTTTTCCCATCTCAAAGAATCAAGCCAAAAAAGCAAAAGAAGACATCTGGTGGATTTTTTCATCGCCGAGCCAGTTATCACCTCATTTCAAGAAAGAAGCCTGTTCATGAGGAAGAGCCTCAACCACTGGCAGAGGAAAGATTATATCCTGAGCTTCCAGAAGCAGATGGTGTCCATGGTGAAAATCGACCAAGAACTTTCTCTGAAGGTGCGATAGACTTGGGAAGAACTCGTGGTATAAGTGGCAGTCTTCGCATTAAACAACATGTTGTTTTAGATGATATACCCATCCCAGAGAAGAGTTTAAAGCGCTCATGTTTGAAAAGAACACTAAGTGATCAACGTGGTGTTATCATTGCACCACTTCTTCCATCATACCCTCTCACTAAGCCAGTGACCAAGGAGGATAAAGATAGGATATGTTCAAATGGGTCATCGGCTAGTTCTGGATCACCTCATGTGAGACATGTAAAACGTAGTGAAAGTGCTTACGATGGACAACAAAAACTTGTGTCAGGTAGCAGACATGAAAAAAACAGCAGCCCCCATACAGGATCCAAGTCGGAGAATCAGGGTCTTCACCGTAGCGTGAGTGGTGGTTTTGATAAAATCGGCAATAAGGCTGCTGCAAAGGCAATTTATAAGACCATACAGGGGAATAAAGAGAGTGGTAGTCATGGTCAAAATAAAATCGGTAACAAAAGTGAAACTAAGCCACATGGGAAAGAGACTGGTGGTCATGAAAAAAGTGCGGGCAAAACTGAATCAAAGTCACATGCAAAAGAAGGTGATAGTCATGAGAAAAGTAAAACTGAGGCAAAGCTACAGTCTAAAGAGGGGAATGGACATGACAAATCCAGTAGCAAAGCTGAAACAAAATCAGCCGTAAAAGAAGGTGTCAGTCTAGCCAAATCCAGTGGCAAAACTGAAACAAAGTCAACTGTAAAAGAAGGTGTTAATGTAGACAAAACCAGTGGCAAAACAGAAGCAAAGTCAACAGTAAAAGAAGGTGTTAGTCTAGACAAATCCAGTGGCAAAGCAGAAACAAAGTCAACTGTAAAAGGAGGTGTTAGTTTAGACAAATCCAGTGGCAAAGCAGAAACAAAGTCAACTGTAAAAGAAGGTGTTAGTCAAGACAAATCCAGTGGCAAAACTGAAACAAAGTCAACAGTAAAAGAAGGTGTTAATCTAGACAAATCCAGTGGCAAAACAGAAACAAAGTCAACTGTAAAAGAAGGTGTTAGTCTAGACAAAGCCATTGGCCAAACAGGAACAAAGAAAGAAGTTGTTAGTCTAGACAAAACCAGTGGCAAAACTGAGGCAGCTTCACAAGTGAAAGAAGCAGGTAGTCTCAGCAAAACCGTTGATGAAACAGGAGCGAACTCAGGATCTAGCAACAGCACATCTATAGCAGAGCAGGCAGACCAAACTGAAGGAATGAAAAAATCATCAAATTTGTTACAAAGACGATTATCCAGGGACAAAGGAGATAGTTCAGATGTTGATCCTGTAAGTTCAGGAATCAGTGAGTTGACTGAAGAGCTGCCTCGGCTGGAAGCTTCTGCTCCAACTTTACCAGAGTGAGCCACATTTGTGCATATCATATAGTGCATTTCATGACATTTATAAAGTGAATCTGAGATTTTGCTATAAGAGCACAGCTAATCAAGATGTCTCAAATAATTTTAGAGCATTTATCTAGAAAGCAAAAAAGGAAAAAAAATTGAAGGAATGCACTAAAAAGAAACATATACATGTATATTATAAAAAGGTAGCATCAATAGCTACAAACATTTTTTTGAAAAGAATAAAAGGGGAACAATACATTATAAAACAAAAAATAATAGGTAATGATGGAAAATTCCCCAGACATTCAGACTTGAAAAAAACTAGTCAATATTAGATTACCTGTGCTCCAAGAAACAAACTGCTAATTATCTCTTTGTCAAATGGAAATAACAAATTTATTGCAATTGTCTGAGATTTTTCAAAATAATGTATAGGGACCGGTGACCTTGATTTTGTTCATTTTCCACTGCAATATCATACCATTTGTTGCGAGCAAATGCTGATTGTCAGCTCTACCTCATGTATGTTAAATTTAACTTCTGGTCATTTTTTGGGTTTACTGAAGAAAACCATGAGTTGTCATAGATTGATTCATGTGTCGTGATTTGCTATAATGCCAGTCACTCTCTGTGATATGTTTCTGTCATAATATAGGGTACTCACCTCAGTTTTCCAGAAAGTTGAACCACATATGGTACAAGACCACTGAAATCTGTAATTGTAAAAGACTGTCTGTTGATAGCTGCCTTAAAAAAACCGATTCAATTATTACAAAGATAGAATGTTTTTCTAGTTGTTATACTGATGGCATTTCGTCTCACAATGAGGATTTTCTCCAGGGAATTCTGTCAAACGTGCTTTGCAACTTCATGAAAGAAAGAGAACAAAAATCTTGAAGATTAATTTGTCTGATATTTATAAAGTATGTACGAAGAAATAACTTGCATTCTTCTTCTTTTTTGAGCTGTGATGAATTTTAAAAGTTAAACAACAGACACCCAAATGCCGAATGTATCCAGTTCATTTTCTGGATAAAAGTGGGATCCGCTGCTTAGAGCAATGCATCAGATCATTGTATAGAGTAGAAAGGGAGAAATTCTATTGATTATGACATGTTATTTGCTTATATCATAACTAGTAACATATTTCTCAGATTCATGTGATTTAAAAAAATTTTTTTTTTTTATTTTGCTCATTTTTATTGTATTTTTTGTTTATCCATATTCTTTATCATATTTTGTTTATGAAGGATATATTTAATATAATTGATGTTTATATTTTGCCTTTCACACAATCATCATGTTTTGTGCCAGGGTGTAGCGCTCAGAAGAAACTGGACATAAAGTATTGGCCATAATGACATGTAAAGATTGCACATAATAAAAGATTGTAAAGTTTGAAGTACATGTACGTTGTTTTCTTTTCCGTTTTATTTTTCCTTTATCAGTGCATGTGTTTGGGCAGCTATGCATATTACACAAGGGCTTATAAATTCAATAAATCATCATATTTTAGTCATAAACTCCATGACAGTCATAAACAGCTAGCAATTTTGATATGAAAATACCAGTATGCACAGTCACAACAGCTTTACAAACCATTCATTCCAGTTTTTGTATATCACCAAAAATCTGGATATGAGCTGGCTTTGTTGAGTTCATGGATGTGGCAAGTTTTTGCTATACCAGTCAGTAGTTTGTTTTTACCTAAATGCAACAGCAGATCTTAATTGTTATGCTTGCTTTTCTTCAATAATTAATTATACATGTACATAAATCATATAAGACCTTTTCAGAATGAGTTACACTAAGTGCATGGGATTAAGTTTGAAAAAAACAAAATTGAAAGAAACTGCCAACAAAATTGTTTCCTCAGCTGTGTTTCCTGTTGCAGAAAAATTGGTCAAATGCTCTATATAAAATATTTTTGTCATGTATATGACACATCCCATGACTTGAACATTTACCAAAATCTAATGTGCATACTTTTTCAAGAATGTAATGCTAGCTCATCCACTGGTTAAATGTACTTGTTGATGGTCACTTTCCACATCTGCAGAAATCCACTCTATGAACATGTATTTATCACTGCTCTACCTGTCCATTTGTTGCCACTGGTTTTTTGGTTGTTTTTCTTCTGGTTTTTTTAAGTAGTTTTACTTAACTTTCAGTCAGTTGATATAGTTTGGTGTGGAAAATTTTGATATACTGAAATGTTTTGGCATGCACTTACGCCACCTGAACCTATCTGCTTTAGTAACCATTAGGTATGTGCATGAAGAGAGACTGATGTCTTTGCCAGTCTATAAGGCCCAAGTTAAGCTGTATCCAATGTGGATAACATTTTACAGTCTTTAAACTCTCTTGTCCCAACCAACACACTTTTGGAATGGCAGATGGCACAGATGCCCAACAGATGTCCTTTTTTCACAATATTTCACTTCTGATGTATAATGAATCTTGGCCACTTCCATGCCAATTACCTTTTGTTTTTATCCTGAGCAACCATTTTGTGATTTTTATTGATATTTCTTGCATGTTTTTGTTGTGAAAGTTGAGAAAACGTGAGCTGATCACTGTTACCAAAGTTACCAGCTGTTGTATTGGATAGTTATAGGCTCTTTAAAGTGATTTTCAGTTTTGGAGGCCAGAAATCTATTCACAATTGAATTCTATGCTTCAATTCTGTGAAATCTGAAAATTTTGTCACTGAGTAAACTGCAAATGTGGGTGAAGAGATTTACTGTGGATTATGTTTGTTGTATTTTGCCAGAATGAAAAAGGCAAAATATTATATATAACACTGATGTATACATGACAAAAAAAAACCCTTCCATTTGTTCCAATAAATTTTATGTATAATACGAATGTATACGTTTTATATGCTGAGACTAACCAATTTCCACTGGTCCAATAGTCTTCAAATTTGGCAGAAGCACTCAAAAGTGTTCAACAAAATCAAGAACCTTTTTTATCAGTTTTCTACAAGAACGACATGTCTTATGACTGGAAGTGTGAGATGAGGTAAGGCCATCCTCAAACATCAAAATAGGCTAAACACTTGTGATTTTCAAGCAATAGTTATGTGTGATTACAAAAGGGATTTAACTGCCGGTAGTATCTGATCAGTTAGCAGCAACATTTGGAGAACTTCCTTCTTCCAAGTTAAGTGATTATAAATGGTATCACGAATTTTCATGTTGCAGAAAGACTGCCAAAGTCAACTCCTGCCCTAGAAGACCTGTCTTTGTAACTACAAACGAAATTATAGAAGCTGTGTGTGAAAGTTGGTGGATAGAGATAGGAGAATAACATACAAGGAAGAGCAGGAGGAACTTGGCTTTTTATCCACTACTAATATTACATAAACACTTAAAGATCAGGAAAATCTGTGTTCGGTAAGAGTCCCATATGTTGGCTGAGGATCAGAAAATGACGGGGGTTGAGTTTTGTCAAAACATGCTAAAGCTTAGAGGATATAATGAAGATTGGTCAGTCTTTGCATAAAGTCATCACTGGAGATGAAACTTGGGGATACAATAATTACAATCCTGAAACCAATCAGCAAAGCATGTGTTAGGTGGGTGCTGTAGATGCTTGTTCTGTGAAGTTTAAGATGTCTGAGGGCACTGGTAAAATGATGGTGGTGTTTTTTTTGTTTTTTTTAAAATGTGGCTTTATTATAACACTTCCTGTAAAAGAACAAAGGACTGTTGCGGCAATATGGTATAGGCCTTTCAATAACTATTTTTCAAAGACCTTCCGCGAGTGGGCACAAAAACATTTGGAAACAGGCATTTGAATTTGAAGGCATAAGCTGCAACATGACAACACAAGTGCTCGCTAAGCACACATGACTTTGGAGTTTTTGGAAAGTGAAATATAAAATCTTGCCCACATGGACCTTACTCACCAAACCTAGATCCGTGTAATTTTTTTTTAATTCACGTTAGCCAAAGATCAAATGAGAGTGAAGTGATTCAGCGAATGGAGAGGCACTTTTTATATTCAACGATATAATCGAAGGCATACCAGTTGAAGAGTGGAAGCCTTCCTTTGTCTCTTTGGTTTTGGAAGATACAGTCATGCATCAATGCTAATGAAGAGTACTTTGAGAAGTTGTGAAAGTTTCAACTTTCTTGGATCAGTAGAAGATGTTAGTCCGAGCATATACCTCATAATGTATACGTTTGTCTTACATTTTTTGAGCCGTTTGAAAAAGTTTCAGTCAGTTGAGCTTTGACCTGTGTTTCATTCCTCGGGTATCTGGTTTCAAAGAGGCCATTTATTTTGGCTAGCATATTTTGCCATCCAGCTGCTTTAATCTATTCAGCAGCTTAGGGTCTGGCACAAAGGTGTCAGAATAGTATATTGCACGTTTATAAATAAGAATTGGTGTGCCATGCTAGGCTATCACTGTGATTGTGCATCAGTGGTTGTTTTGAACTTTAACGCTGCAATAGAATTTTGCCCAAGATAAAGTACATGTATTGATAAATGTAATTATTTGTCAAAGACAGATATAATTGTAGGTGAAGAATCTACGTGAATCAGAATGTTAGCAAAGAAGATTATTGTCTTTGTATAATTATAACTATCTGGGATATCAAATTCACTTTGACTTTGACTTATGTAGATGATGTACATATCAAAACTGTTTTGAGGGAAGAACCATCAATATTCTGAAATCTTAACCTTTTGAACATCAGGTTCCCTCCTGTATTGTCCCCTATTTCCTAAGATCCCAAAACAAACTATGATAAGTATTTTAGGATTGCTTCATGTTAGTGTAAAACACACAAATGATAAATTACAACAATCAAATTTTCAGGAAATTGAGTAAACATGTTTTTTTTTACGCATGTGAAACAAAGTATATGGGCACCATCATTTACATTCACCTAAGTTCTAATAGTTCACAGTACAAGTATCTCTTGTTTGAGGTGCTAGGTTGTTGCTGTACAACCAGGCAGTAGGGGACTCAAAATGGGAAAGCCTGCCTGGTTAAATTAGGATGTTTTTTTCCTTTATGTAATATCATTCCTGAATATGTATATGGCTATTTAAAATGTGGTTTAGGCTGAATGACTGATCATTTGATTTTTTTTTTTTCTTTTCTTGAGTATTGACTGGAAGTCAAGTAGCTTCTAACTATTCCTTCTCTCTATCTTGAAGTTTCAGATGATGAATTTGGATTTGTAGAAACATTGAACTAGTACATTGATACAGATTCCTTCAACGCATTACAATTATATGAGACTCAACATGATGAAATCAGGCACTTGCCAAACTGTGGCGACCAGAGAAATCACATATTTTTCAACAGTGAACATATTTTTCTTGTAAATTTTTTTTTTTCATCACAAAACCCTTCTATATCAATCTAACAATGCATTTCAGAGTTATATTTGGTGAAATAGATTGAGTAAAGGCCCCAAAATTTCAATTTAGCGGCATGGGCTAACAAAGATTACTAGGGATTAACAGAAGTGATCGCCCTTTTTCTCACTAAATAGCGCTGCAGCAACAGGTCACCCCCATCATCTTTAAAATTGCTAATAGCTTGACTTCTGCTTAAGGTGGAACAAAAATCTTTTTGCACACGGAAAAGGAAATGAATAGTCTTTACAGTAATACCAATTACTCCATATGCTCAAAATTTGATGAGAGCCTGATTTCATCGTGTCATATCTCATATAAAATAATAATGTATTATATTTTAGTCTTCCTGTTCTGAGTGTTTTGGGCACAGACAGATGTACAGATTTATCTGACAATTATATGTATTTGCAGATTAAATATATATAAATTTGAGAACTGTACAGGTGTTGTGAGCTGAACAATCTACTAAAAATTTAGGAAATCTTATCACTAACACCATCAAACCTTTTTTTGTTCATTGATATCTTTCCTGGATATTCATCATTATTGTGGAGTTTCATGCAAAAATTTGTTTTATTTTGAGAATGGAAGATTCCTGATGGCAGACATCAGCATATTCAGAGCTCTTTCTTTTTGACTGATAATTACCATACTGTCACACTATCCCTTGTCCCACTATGGCATATTTCCAATGTTCCTAGTTCGAGCATTTACAATATGCGGTTGGTATTGCACACAGCCGTTTCTCAATTTTAGCAACTTTTCAGGAGAAGCAAAAAAACTGAATCATTCACTTCATTGTACGCAATTTGGTCTGATTTTTTGCATATGTATCCCTTGAAACACGACTTGGTCAGTAGCTATGTTACTTTGTCTATAAAGTACATACTTTTCTCTCTGAAGCACTTACAACTATTGTACTCTAATATATAGTTA
>JBCAUA010264072.1:0-20086 GCA_038406235.1 Peronia verruculata | reverse complement strand
GCCAGGCTGAAACCTCCCCCCCCCCCCCCCCCTCAACGCATACACACACATCCCAATTTCTTTCCCAGTGGCCAGGAGGCAGGGTGAAGGGGGGGGGGGGGGGGTGTGTGTGAAAGGGGGCCAGGATGTTAAGAAACAAATAAAACTAAAACTACAAAGGTAAAAGGGGAAAGAGCTGTAAATGGCAGTGCAGCAGCCAGCAGCTTTAACTGGAACAAGATTCATTCCAGCCAGTTTGTGTGACCTAGCAGATAATCAACTCCCTCTCCCACAGGAGCACAGAAAACAGCAACATCGTAAGAAAAGATAAAGCTAATGTGAGAAATCTGCTGGAGCCTTTTTTTTCTTTCTTTTTTGCCTCCCTGTGCATATGAGAAATAAAAGAAAAGGAAGAGGGGTGATGAAGGAGTGAGGTGTTGGGGGGGGGGGGGGGGAGAAAGCTGTCCTAACAGATAAGACAGATAAGATGTGAGTATGATGAACCAATAAAAGAGACTCAATGAGCAAAGAGGAAACATAAAAAAAGGAGCCAGACTGAACGAAAACTTCTCTTGAGCCATTCAGAGATAAGTCCAGTAGCTCTGCTCATATGACCTGCTAGGTGGGGAAACATTCTCAAGGATTTCACAAATCCGCTGGAAATTATACCCTGAATATTTTCATGCTTGTTTTGTTTGTATTTTTTGTTCATTATGTTTGGGAAAAGCAGACAATATGATCATTACAGCTAATGTTGTTCAGACGTTACTTTAGTTAATGAGCATTGTGACTTTTTTTAAATAATGTTCTTAATGGATTTAACGAAATCGCCAGAAATTTCACTTCCAGCACTTTTACTTCTGTGTTTTTGAAATGCAGATATTTTAGCAACATGTGGATAGAAAGAAAAGCTGAGACAACAGACTGGATGGTTTACAAGTTGGATGCGGATGTTTACATCTTGACAGGAGATACACCTGGTTACTTGTGGCAATATTTGTAATCAATTTTGCACACCTGCTGGAACTGAATTTCTCCGTTTGTTCTTTTTACATTTTCAACATGGGGGGGTTGGCCGAAACATGAAATACATTTTTTCTTCTTTTGAACCCCCCCCCCCCCCCCCCCCAAAAAAAAACCAACCACATGGTTTTCTGTTCCAAATAAACAAGTCTTGTAAAGACAAAAAAAAAACCCAAAAAAAAACAGAAACAAGAAAAAACAACAGAAAACAAAATGAAAAAACCACAGGGAAATGTAATGGTTTGTGACTATTGGACACACAACATTCTGTGAAGTATTGCATAAATCAGGCCGTTAGAACTCAACAGAGGGATCACCATTTTACACATTGATCTTCACCACTACAAAAAAATGGCCTATTGCGTTTTGCGGACAAACTCTTCAGAAGGTGTTGCCATAACAGGTGAATAAAACCAGAAAAGACAGAACAAAAATTGCTGTACTTTTCCACACTCAAGTCAGCAAAACAAATCTTGATCAGTACACTGTGCTGACCAGATGTCAAATGACCAGTGGGCTGTGTGAAAAAAAAAAAAAAAAAGAAAAAAGAAAAAAAATTCAGAGCCATTAACACTTACATGTGACTATTTCCCTACACACACACACATGAAAACCACACGAAGCTGTGATCTTCCACTGCACTGATCCAATAATATAAAATTGCTGATAGATTGCCCTGAGTTAGCTAACATAATCCACCTGTACAGTCACTTCCCTGTACACACAATCCCACACATACACATTCACACACACACACACAGCTGGGTAATGATCTTCAGTCTAACATAGGCAAAGTCGGGCTAACTGCCAAAGTAACACCCCTGCCCCCCTGCACTTTTCCCCTCCCACTGATCAACTAAAACTGGATTCTTTCCTCAGCCCCAGGGCATAGCTCTGTTTCATTGCCTCTGATTATCTCCTATTACGTCATTGATTAATTGACTTTTGACCTCAAGATATATTTCAGTGTGGACAAACAAAGTATTCATACAATTATACGCAATCACTAACGTAAGTGAAAACATGCACATCAAACATGAGTCACTTACATATTGGTCGGTTGGATAGGTTTGATATACGACTGTAACACTTTGAGCATCTCGGACACATGTGTTCTCTCAGTCTCTATCACGTTCTTCAGAACCTGAAACATGACATGTGAATCACATTGTTAGAAGCCTATAGATGTTAAAATAAAGAAATGGGAATCACATTCTACATGAGAGTTGATAGTATCACTATTAAATTTCAAGCTATCCAGACTTCCTACACTTCTTTTCAACACGTTTTATCTCACTCCATTTGACATAATGGGCAGATAAGATTCCCAGAAACGGACCTGCATTTCGTTCACACAGACTAGGGCTGAGCACTCTACCTCTATCTGTAGCCACAGAATTTGTTCAAATTTTCCCAATGCGCTGAACACCTCACTTTATTACTATTGCTGTTATTATTATTCGTCACTTTGCAAAAATTGGGACGATATATTCCTACCAAAACAAAGAAACAACGATACTGCTTTTTGTTCTTTTTTAAACCAATTTTGTTTCTCACATGGTCAGATTCTCTTATACATTAAGAAAATAAAGAATAATACATAAAGAACACTATAATGGTGTTATGAAAGTGTGACCTCCACACAGAGACTGTCTCTACGACTACGTCTCTTATTCCAAAATGATATTGTTTAAAGAAAAAAAAAAATTGAATAAAATAAAACTGAACAAAGTATATCAGACCCAATTCACTAAGATCTTCAGTCATTACAGAAATTCACTGATACATGAACTTTTGTGACACACTGTCAAGCATAATTTCTGTGATGTACATGGAAACAGACAAGTACAAATAGTATCTATAACAATTTACTACATAATTTTAGACTGGGAAAAAAAAAAAAATTAAATAACATAAAAAGTGTGTACCTACCACATTGTGGTAAAGCTGCATACTTTCTCTCTTGTAGACAGGCACGTCACCAGACTTGTTGTTTTTGTAGCTGATATCTGGCAAACAAATAAACACAGTGAGTGAGTGAGTGAGTGAGTGAGTGAGTGAGTGTGTGAAAGTGTGCATGAGTGAGTGTGAGTGTATGAGTGAGTGAGTGGGTGAGTAGATGAATGAGTGAGTCAGAGAGGGAGGAAGTGAAAGAGTGAGTGAATGAGTAAGTGAACAAGGGAGTGAGTGAGTAAATGAGTGAGTGACTGAGAGTGAGTGAGTGAGTGGGTGAGTGAGTGAGTGTGCAAGTGAGTGAGTCAGGGAGGGAGGAAGTGAAAGAGTGAGTGAGTGGGTGTATGAGTGAATGAGTGAGTGAGTGAGTGAATGTGTGAGCGAGTGAATGAGTGAGTGAATGAGTGAGTCAGGGAGAGAGGAAGTGAAAGAATAAGTGAGTGAGTGGGTGTGTGAGTGAGTGAATGAGTGAATAAATGAGTGAGTGAGGCTGATTGAGTGAAAGTGTGAGTGAGTAACTGATTGAGTGAATGAATGAGTGGGTGAATGAGTGAGTGAGTGGGTGAATAAGAGTGAGTGAGGGAGGAAGTTAAAGAGTAAGTGAATGAGTATGTGATACGTGAGTGAGAGAGTGAGTGAGAGTGAGTGAGTGGGTCGGTAAGTAAGGGGAGGAGTGTGAATGAATGGTAAGAGAGAAAGTGAGTGAGTGAATGTCTGGCTGACCAAGAGAGTGAGTGAATGAATGAGTGAGAAAGGCAGCATCCTGAGGTACTAACTAAAACAATGTTTTAGCACTGACAGACTGAGATCATGAAATTGGTGAGATCAAGAAATATTTTAGCGCACATCAATATTCCAAGATGATGTCAGGGAATGACACAGTGTAAACGTGGCAATCAATAAGGACAAAAATAACAATAAGATAGGATAAACCTTATTCATTCTCAGGAGGAAACTACTGTCACAGTTAATGAGAAATAGTAGATATGAATGAAACAATCACACTAACGTACAGACAAAGGTATCATGGGTCCCATCAAAACAAAACAAATTCAAGCAACATTGCCTCAGCTTGGTAAACACACTACTGATGGCAGAAGAAATGGATTTCTGTAATGCTCAAGACTAATTCTTACATGCAGCAATTTTCCACACCTTTCAGAGTAACAGACACTTACATTGAGTACATTTTCATGGATATTTATATGAGATGCGACACAATCTATGCGTCCTTATACCAGGCCAGACACCCACGGTAGGCATCGGAAGGTGACTGTTTACATCACCAGATTTATAACACCAATTAAAAAATCAGTAACAAAAGACCAAATTTTTTTTCCTTAACCCTTTGAACCCGTATGCCCAGTAAACCGGGCACGCGCTAATTTGCCTATGCACCGTATGCCCGGTAGACCGGGCTGACACACTCCCTCCTGTTTGACCAAGTGTCCGGGAGGTCAGGTGGTGGGTCAAGATAGGATCAGGGGTTCAGGGTTCAAAGGGTTAGGCTTCATCAAAGAATTGAAAGTGAAGTTCTATTACACTGTAGTTACCCATCAACACTTCTTCCTTTAAAAAAAAAAGAAAAGATATCATATTTTTTCCTTTAAAAAAAAAAAGAAAAAAAAAAGAAAGGATACTGTCATAATAAAAATAGACTGATAAATAATCACTATTATATAATGATATGTGTATATCTCTCTAGTTCAGAAGGTGACTCACCAAATGATACAGATTTGGCACTAATATATCATCTATGTGGAGTGAATGAGTTAATACATTGCAAGCAATTTTATCTGCATCATTTCATGATATTTTATTCCCCTAGCTATCTCTTATTCTTCAGCTATATCTTATGTTGCTGGCTACTAGTCTCTCTTAACTTATTCAAGTCTTATATATTTTAAGTATGTAGGATTTACAGAGAATCAACGGTTTCATTAAAATTGTTCTGGATAGACTAGTCATCATTTTGTGTTCTGTTGTCATCATTAATGTTCTAATTAAATTGATTGGATGTGGTAATGTGTCAGTTATTTACCAGTCAGTTGTAAGTAAAATAGAATTGAAGGTATTAGTGAACAATGTTGGTGTAAATCTGAAATTCATTGCCCATCTAACAAAGAGCTTGTTTTTTATTCTGTCTAAGATCCGAGATCCACTTTTGTATTGTATTCCCATAGCGAGAATTATCTTCTCCTAAACAGTATCTTGAGGTTCTTTTGCATTCTTTCAAACTGAGTGTTCATATTAGCGTTCTCATATAAAAGTAACTCATTTTGATCTCATCCAGAGGTACACAAATGTATCTTTAATGATATGCCATTTCCTGAGAAAGGTGACAATTTTACTTTACCATTTCATGAATTCAAGAGACTGCTAAAATGTTCTTGTTCTTACCACTAAGACCACAAATACACTAGAAAAGAATAACCAAAGAAAAGAGAAAATCATTTTCCATATTTCACATTTAATGAACTGTGAATACTATGAAAACAAATTCTTTCCTTTAGTTTTGATGATCAACAGACATAACATTAATTAACTCGCGCAAGTGATTGTAAAAGTGTAGCATTACATAAAGGTGAGATTTTGACCAGTCAAATACCTGACCATTGTGCAAAAGGAAGTGTCACCCACCATGCAATTTGTTGCATACTGGCTCAAATCTGAGCTCACAATGCCTGCACGACTAAAGTGATCTAATGCAATGACAAAATTTCTGAGCATCAAGCTGAAATTGGAGTGCTATATACAGAGATAGTGCACAAGCCTTTAGTTTGAGAATTCTTACTTTGTGAGGAGGGCAGGAATGGGGAGAGCAAATGGTTTAGTGTAGTTCCTTGGAAACACATTACTAGTGGATCAGTGGTTTATGCGTAACAACAAATATTCTTTTATGTTTGGCACACTCGAAATTTAAAAAAAACAACAACATAATAATAGGGAAAAAAGGCATGTTACTATGGGAAAGGGATAATGGAGTGGGGGTGTTGGTTAGCAGCAAATAACCTGCAACATAACTTTCTTGCTAAAGAGAATGAGTGCTGCATATATAATTAAGTTATGTTTGAGCAGAAATTCAAATTAATATGGTATATGATCTATCTATGTAAAAAAGTGATACTGGACCTCTGTTCCAAAAATTGGCAACCATAATCTCGTTTCAAATGAGACTAGAACAACGACAAAAAAATGACAACTTGCTTAACCTGCACTTAAAACAGTTCTAAACACTAGTAAAATTTTCAAATATCTGACCATGTGAACTGTGAAATTTCAGGATTAAGTTCTATATACCCGTATGTGTACATACAATTTGAAACTGGTACCATTATTACTATATCAAACTTCTTGCAACAACACAGCAATGGCAATCATAGTTTTGTTACTTCAAAAGCAAATGAGCCACATGCCAGTTTACTTAACCAGCGATTCTGCTTGACATTCAAAATACACAAATATGTAAAGACATGTATCTACAATATATATGACGTATTAATACAGCTATTGAATTTTGTTTGATCACATCGAAAAAAAACTTGAATAAGCTGACCCTCCCCTGCGCCCCCCCCCAAAATACATGTAATACATATAACTGGTGAATCTGCCAGGAAGCAATTCATTTATTTAGATCTGACAGAAGTTTTACTGGACCTTAGTGCAAAGTTGTTAAGTGCTCGTTCTGTTTTCCTTTTACCTTGCAGCCATCTGCGAACTGCTAATTGGTTAAATGTACTCTTTCCACATATCATTATTTGTATGACAGGTACACAGGTAACAATTCCTGACGACGAAAAGTTGAACGTTAACTTCTCTGCTTGATGAAGAGCAAATCGGTCAACAAATTATCTGACTGATTTGCCCCTTTTTGTCATGCAGAGAAGATTAGGGTTTGCCTTTTGACCAGTTTGTTGCCTATTCAAAACCCTTTGCTGTTCAACTGATGATATTGTTATAAAGTAAAAAAAAAGGACTGTGGACACGCCCCCTGCACATGTGAATTATTCATGTGATCTTACACTTTTAGACACTGGCAGAAAGAAATGCTTTGCTCTTGACAGACTACATAGCACAGAAATGTTCTCTTGAAAATCTGGAATATCTGCCGTTCAAAACTGCAGCACTACCATGTTGCTAAACTTCTGATCTACCTTGCAGTTCATAGTAGATGAAATATAAACTAATGCTTAAAATGTACACTAAAACCCTTAAAATAAAACTTGTGTTATTAAGGGAGGTTGCGGGTCCTGAGAGTGATTTTTCAAATGCTTGGACTAAGATTTTTTTAAGCTTCAAATTCAGATTCAGCATGTCCAAATTAAAGAAAAAGTGTGGAAAAAAATTTTGTTTTGCATCCGGTTGCCATGACAGCGTCGCCATATTGGATTTTGTGTTTTGAAACTTAGCTATTTTCAAAAGCCTAAGGCTCCTAGAGTACTGAATGGAATTGTGTGAAATTTTGCACGTGAATAATATGATCCTCCCTAACGGACAAAATGCATTTTTTTTTTGTTTATATGTCATAAAATATTTGTTATAAATTTTTTAAATATGTATATGGACGGATGTAAATTTTCTGCAATTTTCCACCAAATATCCAATTTTTCTTCATACATATTGAGAAAATTGCAATTGAATTTTCATAATCTCTCTATATAGTTATTTAGTGGGGTGGAGTTGGTGCCATTTTGGGGCATAAATCATGTTTCTGGCCCTATCCATTATTTTTCTAGTATGAGAAGAGTTCAAAGTGTAGTGTAAAATAGGAAAACCCCATTTTTGATATTTTAGTCCCAAAACCTTATTTTCAGGACCCGCATCCCTCCTTAAGAAAGAATCTTTGGGAACGGTTTTTTTTTGCTATGTAATTTGTTATGCTTACAGTGAAATAAAATGATGGCTTGATACGAAAACTACCCTTACAACAAAGTTTTCATTTCCCCAATCACACTTTCTTTCATAACCAAGACCGAGCTCAGGTACCGGACCAATTTCTTCCTACAAAGAAATTATCAGTGAGCGAGTCAAATACCGGGCTCGAGATGTGTTGTACTGCCCAGCAGCATGACACAATAAGCCATGACAAAGAAATTGTACGCGAATGTGTCAAGTTCCGGTACCCGCAATGTGCTGTACTGCCCAGCAGTACGACACAAGAAAGGTAAGTAAAGCCTTTGATGCAAGCATGTACAAATCACGCACATACCATCCCCTGTTTCACACATCACCCATTGCTCCTGGCCCCAATCAAGTTTGATAGGCCGTAAGAAGCTGTGAGGCTATCATGATTTCACCGTTAAAAATAGCCACCCAAATACGGTATCAGAGGATAGACTGGCCTTTGTCTTTCAATCATACATTCTAGTCACTTGCAGGCATTTGGTCAGTCAAACCATTCGTGCTTGTCAGTGTTTCTTGAAAGCCTGTTTTGTGAGGTTGATAGGTATCCTTCAGTTTCATATTGAAAATTGTGAGCCTCAAGTTGACTATATAACTACACTGTACATGTATTTTAAATCTAGGCTGCTATCAGTGGTGAATTCATTTCAACTGAATGAAACTAAACATGTTAAAACACAAGAGAACAGGTTTATCACTGCAGCTCAAAAGGACACTAATTCATGAGGTTGAAGGGTTAATGAAAAAGTCGGACATCTGCGGAAGTATGCCATTCCAAACTAAACTTCTACAATCTTGAAGAATTTTTCTTAGAAAAGCAGAAAAATAACAAACAAAATGACATAACAGCTACATACCCACACATTTCAGGTACACCTAAAATAACAACAAAAATGAAAATGAGGTGGCCTTAAGACATAAGGTAGCAGTGCAGACTCATGGTTCTTCAATCAAGAGAAGTAATTTGGTAATTTCCCTGTTTCAATTTAGCCCCTTCGGATATAATAATAGAATGAAATGATTTCCATTCCCTGCAAATTTTGTTTTAAAAGTTTTAGAGTTAAAGTATACCTCTGAAAATAAAACATAAATAACTAAATATTCTTCTCTCAGCAGTCTCTTCACTGGTTGGCTAGAGATATGAAATTTTGTTAATTTTAAACTTAAAACACATGCTTAATTCTTACATCACGACACAAAAGGATTGTTTCCAACTTATAACAGTTAATACATACAGTCCTTATCAGGCTGCATGAAACAACAATAAGAGTCAATGACAGTTCAGTACTACGTTCCTTCTCATCAATGTTCAAAAGACATTAAGAAAATGTCTGCACGAAATCATCAACATACATGACTATAATATAAACCTGTACATGACAGTAGATGTGCAATGCACAGGCTTATGAAATCCGATGTTTGTGGAATTTGCAAGAGATACATGTATCACTGAACAACTGACATACACATGTATTTGTCTGGATTACATTATTTTATAAGCTTGCAAATTTTGTCTGGATTACATTATTTTATAAGCTTGCAAATTTTGACCCAGTCCACTACCGGTACCCAGACAATTTAGTTGGGGGAATGTAAGTCTTAATAATATACGTGTAATGTAAATGACATTTTTGAGCAAATATTTTACTTGCAATGTTTCAGAATCTACTTTTCTCCAGTGATAACCATTACATCTTTGAATATACATGTATCTTATATATATAATTTGTGATATCTTTGAATAGGAAATAATATCTTTCTTTTTTTTTTTCCCGTAGAAGAGAGTGTCTGTGCAGATTCACTGTTTTTGAGATCAGATCAAGAAGATAGTGAACCATGTATGATCTTCTAGTCAATGAGATCTCTACATTACTCACATGAGAATCAACATAACAGCATTTATACTGCCCTCATTCCTGCACATGTATGTACATGTATAAGCTCTAAGCCCTTTGTAATGTATTATTATCCAGACAGACTCAAACGAGATACTTATAAACGTTCTCAGCATCCCGGGAAGCTGATGACAGCTGCCTATTACTATTAGGTGCTGAAAAGCTTATCACTCTAAACAATAATATACTCTATCTATAGTATACCTATTTAATCTGGGTTGAGTCAGGAGGTGTAAACTGGTTTTCCTAAGGACAAAATGCAAGGGTCTGAATCTAAAACTTTTGATCTCAAGTCCGACAGCTAAACTACTAGGCCACCGAACCATGTGTAACATGTTACACATAAAGCTATCCATTTGAATTATACAGATTACATCAATTACGTCAATTACATGTACTCTGACCAGGAGAAACTTTTCTTTTCATCATCAGTCTGTGTGAGTCAAAATAGAGCTGATGTCCAGTGAATTTCACAAGCATGAGAATGAATTTTTATTTCTAAAAACATGAATACAATACATGTGTCTGATACAGAGTAAGTCATGTGCATTAGAATATGACTGACAAATCAAACATGCCTCTCAGTACAACTTCCATTGCATTTCTGACACGTACATAGCATAGTCATTAATGCAAGCATTGAAAAGAGGAGACATGTGGAG
Source organism: Peronia verruculata (assembly GCA_038406235.1). NCBI lineage: Eukaryota > Metazoa > Mollusca > Gastropoda > Systellommatophora > Onchidiidae > Peronia > Peronia verruculata. The sequence goes on along the minus strand of JBCAUA010264072.1, from coordinate 9,672 downwards.
ACATGTTTCATAATATTATTTACCTTCATTCATGCTCCTGTAAAATATGATACATGAGACGCAACACGATGAAATCAGGCACTCATCAAACTGAGGCGAATGGAGGAATCAGGTATTTTTCAACAGCGAACAAATTTTTAACACACTTTTTTTTCTTCACATAACTCTTCTATATCAATGTAAACATGCATTTCAGAGTTAAATTCGCTGAAATAGACTGAGTTAAAGCCCAAATTGTAATTTAGTGGCATGGGCTAATAAAGATTAATAGTGATTTACAACAGTTATCGGCCCTTTTCTCACTAACTTCAGCTGCAGCAACAGTTCACCCCGACCATCTTTAATTGCCAATAGCTCGACTTCTACTTAAGGTAGGACAAACTTATTTCACACAGAGAAAGGGAAATGAATTATCTTTACAGTGATACCATAACTCCATATTGCTCAAAATTTGACAAGAACCTGATTTCATTGTGTAGCATCTCATATCAGTTACAATACATAAAATTATGGTCTGAGAGTTCCTGCCAATTTCTGATCAATTAGTTCTTCAAGCTCCCATCCTGGCGTGTAACTTTGTGCATCAGACATCTGAACAATTTAGTGAACAAAGAAACATAGCTGATGTATCACATTAAATGTAAACAACAAGAGCAACCAATCTTGGCCATGAATGATGTACATGTACATTGCTGCAATGTCGCATCTCCACAATGTGAACTTTTACAACAGATGAGAATTTGATAATAAATTTAACGTACCATTTGATATTACAAATTCTGCAAGCATGTGAAAACGGGTTATTGCTGCAAGCAAACTCTTTTTGGCAACACATAGATTGATATTAATGGAACATCAGCATTCCATTCCATTAGTTTAAGACTGGATATGCATTAATATGAATCAAAGTCAAAGGGATGATTCAAGATGAATTGACATTACTAACATTGTACTAACAACCACAGTGGTTGAACCCTGTTCAAATTTCCTTGGGACATAAATACTTTAAGTTTAATATCCTTTACAATTCCATACCAACAAACCTTAGGCAAATTTCCCACTGAATCTGTTAATTTGTTGCTGTTTTCAAGAACACATATGGCACTTTTATGACTTTCTTTTCTTTTTTAATTCTTCACAGACTTTAATCAAATTTAATACATGTGGTATGACCAGGTGAAAAATCTAATTTCAAATTTTCATATACACGGATTTATTTGTGTCATGGAAAGACAAATGAGCATAATTTACTTTGGTAAAAGAAATTTTTTAGTTACATTTCCTCTGTGACAAGTCTGGTTGTTTAAAGTTAACCTCTCTCACCCGATGGTCAGTAAAGTCTGATTCTCTCCCAAATGAAGTTGTCTCCGACATCCCACTTATTCAACCATATCGAAGATAACTGTTGCAAAATGCTTAACGTCCGAAATTAGATAAAGTTATATTTCTGTCTTAAAACATCTTTTGGAACCTTTTTGCATGTCTTTATATTGGTTACAATAATTTCCTGCCTGCAAACTTGCATCATATAAATGCAAAAAAGGTTTCCGAGAAAGAATATTTTAAGCCATAAATATAACTTGACCTAATTTTGGACTTGCATGGTTCATGACTGTTACCGTCAACATTTATTCTGTTGAGTTTCAAAAACAGCTGTAAAAAGGCGTATGAGAGAAGGTTGTGACCCTTTGTCTGTTAATTACATCATCCTATTTAATACTTTATCACTTCCTTCTCTCCCTCACAGGACATTTTTAATTCATCCTTGTTTGTCAAATTGTCAACTTATATAATTTACTTGAGAACGAGAATAAATTTCACAATCGTTATAAAACGTCAAAGGTGATGGTGTAAATAATAGATAGAGTCATAACCTTCTGTCACACTCTCTTATACAGGTGAATGATGAACCCCACAACAGGGATAACAATGAGGAATGTTAGATGAAATGGGTAAGTAGAGGGATGGTCTTTGATTGACAGCTCTATGTCATAACTAATCAATCCAGATTAAAGTTTTAACAGGTCTCTGAAGCACTTTTGTGTCGAATATTCGCAGGTAAAGATCAGCTGGACTTGACCACAAGGGGATTGGACAGCCTGAAGATGGTTGGGATCATATTGCTGATCTGATGGAACAACTCCTCAGATAAACCCTGTGGAGGGAAACATTTCTAAGCTCATGGACTAGACAAACATAACCATGTGGAATGGAAAGAACTTTTTCATCTCCTGCATGAAATGAAATATGATTTCAAGTGAAAGGTGAACAGGATGGGCAGAAAAATACAAATTCTGACAGACGGGAGGACAGATAGGCAGACAGACACAGTATACTGATATTATATCAATCCTATTCTGTAATAAGAATAATAAGAATTTAATAGCAAATAGAATTATCTCTCTGAAACTAAATTCTGAAACATCCATCATCCAGAACTGCCAATATTCATTAAACAAAAAAAATCTCCAATGAATGCCATAAATCAAATATCTGAGTTCTGACCTCAGTCATCTTTCATTACCATAATTCAAGTACATAATGAATCTCTCTCTGAGCTGCAAACCAATATCATTGCAACTTCTAGGTTTCAAAAACAGCCATCACTTCAGTGGAAATTGGATGTGTGACTAAGAACTGCTGTCAAACTTCACTGATTAGAAACCAAAAGAAAAGCCCCTGATTCAATCATGAAGACTTTAGAAGTTAAAGCTGAGGAAGACAAAGAACCAACACATAATTCAGGGATGTCAAATTAGTAGGATTTCCTACTTTTTGGCTGTCAGTAATTTCTCTGTTGACTCCAAATCTGGTATTATTTACCACTAATGTACTTCAGTTTCATGTGTTGCTAAAGAATATACCAGGAACTTTTCCTACTTTTTCATGTAGATAGATTGACATCCCTTATAATTATACTGACAGAAGTGACAGTTTCATCCAGGAATACCACTACAATCACAATTTGCAACACTGAGCTAAAGAAGAAGGCCGATAAAAAGGACTGGTGAGCTATGGTTATTAATATCTGTTCCAGTCCTGACATCTGGAGGAAGACTACAGATCATGAATTAATCTCTTACTGACTCTGTCCATGTTGACACTTGGATGACAAAATATCTCCTCGACCCAGGTCTGTAACAGGTTTTGTGTCCTGATAGAAAACATGGAATAGCATGTGTGTGTAATGTCAACCTACCTGTGGCACAAGAAACTGGATGGTTCTGGACTCTTGACTACTGTAGGTGGCCATCTCTATCATGAAACCTTTCACACACTTAAACATCAGCTCTGCTCTTTTCATGCACCAGGAAATTGTCATCTCCTGCAAAATGACATAAAATAGCCAGAATTGCATCAAAGTGACCAATCCATGCAGGATGTCCTGATGAAATTCATTGCATACAGATTAATTTCCTTTCCAAGTTTCCACTTGTTAAATTAGGAACAAAATAGGAATTTCAATTGGTTTTCATGAAAAAACAAGAGGATGTCTCTTGCTCTATGTTTTATACTATAATGTGCTTCCAAAAGCATGTAAAAATCAATGTATTTATGCCACAACCTTCTTTTTGTTTTTTAAACCAATGGCCAGTATGAAGTCATGACAAGTGAAAATTCTGTTTCTCTCCAAAAACAAGTTATAAGTTTAACACGACAAAAAAAAAAAGAAAAAGAAAAACATAAAAAGGTGGCATTACCTCAGTCATCTCATGTGTCAACAGCAAAGGAACAGTCAATGTGTGAATGTCATAGCGGAAACACAGCTTGATGATATTGCGAATGCTGAGGATGGCAGGATGCCGCGAAGTAATGTCTGATGTCCGCAGATTGTCGTCGGTCACAACATGAAAGACTATATGCACTTCAGAGAGATTGGAATGCTTGGTCACATAGAAATCACCCGAGTGTAGCTTCTTCTCCCCTCCTTTCTCCTGGGGGAACAAAACAACAAAACTGACTGTTTATCTCAAATATGTAGAGCATAGATCCTAGAGATGAGTGGATACATTATCATGGATGGACAGCTGGGATGGACAGGAATGAACGATCATGGCCAGTGAATGAAAAAATCATTCATCACTGCAATTCATAAAGATGAAGGGTGGATATTTATTGCGGCAAACGAATATTTACTAAAGGGATGAATAAATGGATAATGGATTAGTGGATGAATGTCAGGAGATAGCTGCACTTTGACCCAATTTCCTTCACTTACCTTTTCCTCATTTGAACCGCTGCTACTGGAGCTGTTCAGGCTCAGTTGATCAGCCTCCTCCCCTCCCTTCAGCCGTTTCTGAGCTCGAATATCCGCAGCTTTTGGCAGCTGCTGCTCTATGACTTCAAACTGCTGGGTCAACGTTGGGAAATGGAAATCAGTAGAGCGATCACAGACATGAGCAAATTCTGAAATGTAAAAGATCCCCTGGTTATACATGTATCTTATCCTTTGGAATCACTACCTGTGGTGGAAGCATCATAATCAGAAACAGCAAAAAGTTAAATAAAATAATTAAGAAAGCCAGTAAACTTATGAACATCCATCTATCACGCATCAATAATATATATAGGGATATGTGCCTTTAAAAAAGCTAAAAGTATAATCTCAGATATGAAATATCCATTAAATCCCAAGTATGTTCCATCAAACTTAAAATGCAGAAAGGGGCTTCTTTAAGAAAAATAGGACAGAAAGATATAGGAATTCTTTTCTACCATCATTAGAACATGCTATGCTGAACTGAGAAGACTAAGTCATCTAGCAGCCTATTTCAATGATACTGCTATGAAAACCGTTCTTTCCACCTTTATACTGTCGTGTTTAGATTATTGCAACTCTCTTCTAACAGGGCTGCAGGACGATAAGCTTGTTGAACTTCAAAGGGTACAAAACAGTGCAGCCCGCTTAGCCTTTAGAACCTCGAGGAACCACCACAGCACTCCTTTATTCAGATCATTATATTGGTTACCTATAACAGCCAGGATTGAATACAACGTGGCAACTTTCTGTTTTCACGTTCAGAAGTCTACTGCACCAGCTTATCTAGCAGATCTACTGAAATTTTAAATCTAAGGGTCTTAATTTCTCTATTCCTCGTGCCCATAAGAAAAAATATGGGGAGAGAGCATTTTCATATGCAGGGTCTTTAATCTGGAATGCATTGCCTGTAGGCATTCGAAATTTAAGTTTATACATATGTAGGCGTGTAAGAATGTGTATGTGTGTGTGTGTGTATATGTGTGGGGGTGGGTGTGCGTGTACGTGTGTGCATGTGAGTATGTGTGTATGTGTCTGTTTTTTCATGTGTATCTGTGCGTGTGATACATGTGTATGGATATGTAGATATGGAGGTATATAGGGCAACACAAGCATACAGAAAGTGCTAATGTATGTTTGTGCTGTGTATTTTTATATATTTCCATTTTTTTTTTGTTTGTTTGCACTGGTCAAAATGTATTTTCTTTTGAATCAATAAAGTCATATTCCTCATATTATTTCCACCAGCAAACTTGTTTTGAGTTTTTTGGAAGGATAGGAAAGAGGAGCTTCTGCAAAATGACAAAAAAGTGCTAATCTCTTTGCTTGTGCTGTACACTTTTTCTATTTTTAACCAAAGCCCAGGCAAAAACCATTAAAATAAAAGCTCACTGTTCTATAATGTTTGGCAGAAAAGAATAGAAATCCAATAAAGCTGGACTATCCTTTTGTAAAGCATTAAAACCATCTTTTAACTGTCCATGTATAAGTTATTTTGGAGTAAAGACAGCATAAAATAATATTCTATCAGTGGTATCCCTACAACTGTCTTCAGTGAAACCTCAATACCATTTCTAAGTAATAAAAAGCTATTTTGGAGTGAAGAAAAGATAACACAAGAAACTGGTGACTTCTTTCATCAGTACAGCTCAACTATCTCTTCCTGAAGCAAAAAAATGGTCACTAAATTGTTTATATGCTTCAGTTTTACTGGAAACAAAGAACAGGACAAACAGCACTCTCTTAGCTAAATGTCCTTACAATGATTTTCACTGAAATCTTTCCAACAATTTCTTAGAATTTTACAGCGACTTTGGAGGCAAGAAGATGAACAACTATTGACTTTGTCTGATGCTGATTTAGTTGCTCTTTTAGCTGAATGTCTCTCCAATTGTTCTCACTGAAACTTGTACTGTTCCCAAATAAGTGCATTTTGGAAGTTGTTTTGGAGACAAGGAAATCTGAAAGTATTGAAACCAGTACTGACTTTGTTTGATGCCGGTATAGGAGTTGAGTCGACTGTCGACCAGTAGCACCAGGCCACACAGGGCGTTGGAGTAGAGAGACATGGCAGTTTGCAGCCTCTGAGGCTGGGGAATCACCACACCACTGTAAACAGGGAGATCAAAGAGTGAAAATAACATGGACAGATCTCTTTTCTGTGGTTCTTTTTTTTTTTTCTTCCTTTTTCTCTTTTTGTTCTTTTTAACTCACTTTCTTTTTCAATCCCTTCTCAGCTTCAGTTTATCTTTTGTCATTTTTCTCTATTCATGCTCTATGTCCTATTTATGTCTTTCTTCCCTTCCTCTCTAAGATGCTCCATTTCTCTCTCTTTTAAAAATATATTGTTTTATCTGTCTTTCTTTCTGAGCCTCTACTTTCTTTTTATCTGACTGATCTTTCTGTCTCTTTGTTGTTTTTCCTCTCTCCCACACTGTCCCTTCTTTTTTTCTCTCTCTCTGATAGCATGAGCATGAGTCTGAACTAAGAAATGGTCCCTGTCATAATCGTATCTCTTGAAAACTTCACTGAAACAAAGACGGGACAATCAACAATTAAGCCAGTATTGCAGAGACATAGATCATACTTTAATGATTACAATATACATTCACCTACCCAACTGTATGAGGTTTATGTCGGCACAAGTCTAATGTATCAGCACACAGAAGCCTCAAATTGTGTGTCGTCTTCATTTGAGCACCTTAGAAGATGTAAAAGAGATGAAATAACAGGGAATTATTCCAAATATGTATCGAATTCATGGTCATCACAATGACATTATGAAGATGGAGTATATAAATGTAAAAATAGACAGATTTTTTGTTGTCATTAATGAAGGACACGTTATTGCAAGCAGATTCTCCAACATACTGTTTGATATTAAACTACATAATAATTACAAGAGAACAAAATATTGCGTTCTCAAAAGAAAACTCATTAAAAACAAATTTTGCTTAGGAAGAAAGCCATACAAGAAAAATTATGAGTTATGCCTCTTTGAAGGTTCAATTATAAATCTATACATGTTACATGTATGTCCATCAGAAAGTTTGAGATGCACATTTCTTTGCCCATAACTGCATCAAAACAGATAATTTATCACTCAAAACCCTGGACAACATCAAACAAGAACTCTAGTTTGCTAACTCTTCAACAATGGAACATTTGGCCTTGAGAGACACTATGCGAAAAAGATAAACTAGTGCTAGAACTGGTGTTGTGCAGGACTTACTGCTCAGTGGTGCGAATCTTGAACAGAGATGAACAACTAGACGTAACGTCCAATATATTATTGCCTAAGAAGAATACGGTTTTACTCCTACACTCAATCTGGATTTTAAAAGACAAACAAGCAAACAAACAAAGTTCTGAAGGATTTTCTTGTCAACCAAAAAAGAGTGACTGGGGGTACAGAGATTAGATCTGAGCTACTCTACTAATGAAAAATTCATTTATTGTGGTATATCAATGCCATTCATATGACCTCTGGCATGTAATAGATACCAATTGGAAGTCTACATGTATGGTTCAATTTTCATCAACAAAATCAAAATGTACTGCCATCTTTGCTATACTTTTATTTTCTACCATAAGCATTTATCTTGCCTACACGTGAAGATGGAAACAGCCCAGCAACTGAAAGTCGCAATAGATTTTGAATGAATCTCTCTTTTAATTGGTCCATCCCTGCTACCCACAGTGCGAGATACGTCCAACAATGTTTCTTTCATTTATGGGAAAATACATGTGGTATCTCCATGGCCAGCCCTCCACCACTATCTCTTCTTCCCCTTGGATCTGATAAGTGGGAATCTCTTGCTAAACGCCTTAACTTGATCACTGGCAGATGAGGTAGTGATGAGAGCTATAATCCAGTGTATAATTCGTGATCTTCATGTAACATACTGAAAAACAGTAAATGTTTCTCATTAGTTGCGGGTACAGTGGGTGGAACTAAGTGTGGGCAGGATAGGCAGTGGATGAGAGTGAGATTCGACCATATCCTTTCTTCAAATTTAGCCCAGGACTACAAGATTAGTGTAGCAGTAAAGTAATCAACAGTTATGCAGGACTATAAATGCCTGATGAATATTTTATGTAGAATTTGCTTGCTGGTACACTAAGGAAAACTGACACAATGGGATGGTAGACTTACCTAGATGAATAGTAAAACTTTCTTCCATTCTGTTGCTCTGAGCATGTCTCTCATCCTCCTCTGCATCTGGTAGAGCACTGGACATACTGCGCAGTCTTTGTCTGCAATTACATGAAAAAATACATTTCAATTCATCATTTAGTAATGTATTTCTATGAGAAGAAGGAATAAATTTATGAATTTAAACAGACAATTTTTCATTTTCATTTTTATAACTTTATCATATTCACTTTGTAGTCAAAATGCTGCATAGCATGAGAGACCATGCACGCTCATTTAGCATAATATTTCTAAAATCTCACCTAAATCAACACTCACATATATTGTTTCACAAGATGGCAAACTTTCAAGATAAACCACAAAACATTAGCACATGATTAAAGATCTCATGGTAGTATCCCATAATATAATAAATAATCATATCTTGTGAATTTGACACTTTGATTCAAGAACGTATTAACTAGTTATGTCAAGTACATATTATAGCTCACACATAAGAGGGTAAGGTCACATTTCCCTGGGAGTCTTCATAGACTCGGAACACCCACTCTCTGTATTCAGCCTTCTGTTTGTCATGCAGAGCTCGCAGTTCTGAGGCCCACTTGTTCTCAATCATCTGTAAAACACAAAAAGAAGGTATAGTAGGTGATACTGTGATACATACCTTTGGACATGTTCTTATTCACAGATAGCAATATATGTACATTTGCCCGTCATTATGCTCATCCTTTCTGATTCATACAGTTCTCTAACATACCCCACTCTGTATAACAGATGATCCGGTACCTTTGCTACAGTCAGCAAGATACCTCAAATACGATGAAGGATTATATTTATGACATAATTTTGTTAATATAGAAGTATTCATACAGAAATCTGTAATATTTCTATTGAACAAGATAACGTCATAAAGACAATGCCTGGATATCAACAGTCTAAATATCATCATTTTATAAATATCATCATTATTCAGTTACATTATTTTCATTTTCTTTAACAAAAACAAAAAAAGTCTCAATACTTGTGTGTTTTCAAACTGTTGCTGAGCTAGCAAATTGATGTCTTCATCACGATATGTCACTCCGACATTAGTTAAAGCCTGATCCATCTCCTGACGCTGCCTGTAAATATAGAATATAGATGAGATAATCATTAGAAGCACTGCTTTTATGGGTTTTTTTTAAGGGAGTGTTTATTTGGGCTACATGTAGCCCAAATAAATTAACCCCCACCCCAAGACCTTATTTGGGCTACTTGT
>JBCAUA010263961.1:0-15470 GCA_038406235.1 Peronia verruculata | reverse complement strand
CCCCCCCCCCCCCCCCCCCCCCCCCCCCCCCAACCCCCATTCATCAAGACACCCCTTCAGCTCATAAAACTAGCCTACACTGAAGTGTCACCTGAAAACTTTTGAAAGTAAAACAGACAGTGGATGAAAACTACAATCAAGTCAAGCAAATTCCATCTAGGTCTTCTTCTCTTTCATTAGCCTATTAGGACCATTGAAGCCATGCCGCCATCTATCCATAGTTCTAACCATTATGACTAACAACAAACTGTAGTCTGCAAAGACAAAATTAAGCTTTACACAAGTTTAGGTTTGGAAAAAGAAAATGGGGGAAAAAACAGCTGTTTGATAGATCCATTTTTTCCCTAGATATGGGACAGGAAGGCTATGGCTTATTTGCCCAATAGGGTTTATAAAAATTGGCCCAAGTGTCTAATAAGGTTAGGGCTTATTTGCCCAACTGGGCCAATAATAAGGCCAGCCTAAATCATTATCATACAATGAACCCACAATTGTCAATGTGCATAAATGGTTAACTGGACTGGTGAATAACTGCCAATATTCCCAACATAAAATCATCTGCTTCAAAGCCAAGCTCTGTACAAAGAGCATTCAATATCAAGCAACTATGCAAAATCTGTTCTTCACTTCCACCATTTCTCTCCTCGCCAGTTGAATTAATGTATGTTGCATCTCGCTAGCTTGGCAGTGGACTGGAATATATTGAGCTCTAGATCTGGAAATTGATTCTAGATTGTTAAGATAGGGAGTAGTGTCCCCTCGCCTATTCGCAGTAGTACTGCAGATACGCGGTACGCGGTGGAGCTGCTATTCGCGGTACCGCATATTTCCTACGTGCAGTTGTGTTGATTTACGCATGAAACCTACAATTTGCACAGCGTTTGTTATCATTATTTGCAAGATGAACTTAACATCAATCCTTGGACCTATATTTATTGTAGCCATGTGACAATATCTATTTTTCAAATGCCTAATTGTGATAAGATTAGAATCTGATCATGAGGTCCATAGGACTAAGGCCTGTCTCATAAGATCTAGATCCTCCATTCCACATCTCCTTCATCTAGATCTACATCTAGATCCTCCAAAAAAAAAAAAAAATGGGCAGAAAATTAGAAAGATTGTGTCTAAAAGTACACGAACGACATATGATCAAGGAATAGAAAAAAAAACGAAAGAGAAAGAAAACCACCATGGCTTGGCGATCTGCCTTCCATTCTTGGCTAACACACTAGATCTAGATCTAGGGCTAGATTTACATTCTGGATCTAGTAGGCTGAAAACATCTTGAACTACCCCTAAAAAAGTACAGAAATGTAACCAAAAAGAGGTCAAATACACAAATAAAAGATCTAAATCTATAGGACTGGAGGGCCAGTGCGTCATGTCCGGTGTTCGTGTTACCTATGTCCATATCATGTCAGACTGAACCAATCTGCACCAAAATTGACTTATTTCAATAGCTCTATGGTCAGAAGAAATAAGTCAGTTTTGGTGCAAATTGCTACAGTAGTGTGACATGATATGGACATAGGTGACGCGAACACCCGACTGACCTTGCAGTCCTCTAGATCTAGATCTCTAGATCTAGAATATGAAGACAAGCACTAAGTCAGCTGTTGATTTAAGTGTTAAAAGTCAGTGATTGTTCTGAGCTGCATTTGATGGCACTATCTTCTACGTGTGGTCGCAGTCTGTTTCTGCTCTATGGGAAGTCGCGTAAATAATATATTGATTACTGTAACAGTGTATTCCAATTAAATGATGTAGATTAGTTACTAGATCTAGATCTACTGGCAATACGACTAGATCTGTGTTGATGCTGTCTGAGTGTTTCAAATGGCAAACAAACTTTTTTGGTTGATTGTATATTAGTTTCATGCTCTTTACTTTAAGTTTAGATTTAGGTGAGGGTAAGGTTAGGGGTAGGGGAGATCTACATTCTAATAGACTTAAATTTGCAAGCAGTAATCGTGCCATTTTCAAGACTTCCGTAGAAGAAACAGACGAGGACCACACTTATAAAGTAGTAAGCAGCTGATGATTCCAGAGTTGAACTGTCAACCAATGGCTTGCAGAAATGTGCATTCCTGAAATGATTGTAATTTTTCTATTCCCCACCCCCCTCCACCTCACCCTTTCCCTTTTTTGCCCTCCCTACCATTTACGCTCCTGGAACATTTGGGATGTGACACAATGAAATCAGACTCTTGTCAAAGTTTAAATATAGTGGAGTTATTGGTATCACTGTAAATATTATTCATTTCCCTTTCAGTCTGTGAAAAAAAATGATTGTTCTACCTTGAGTGGCAATTAAAGACATTGGGGGTGACCTGTTGCTGCAGCTGATTTCACTAAGAAAATGGCTGATCACTATTGTAAATCCTTATTAATCCTTGTTTGACCATGCCAAGTGCTAATTACAATTTTTTTGGCTTTTACTTGATCTATTTCAGAAAATTGAACTCTGAAATGCACTTTTAGATTGCTGTGGAAGGGTTTGATGAAGAACCAAAAAATATGTGTTAAAATTTCATCACTGTTGAAAAACACATGTTTTCTTCAGTTCCCCGTTTGACGAGCGCCTGATTTCATCGTGTCACATCTCATTTTGTTTTTGATTCTAGTTATCATGAGTCAGGTAGAGTGGTATGCAGTAATATATAATACTACATCCTGTCAAATACTCTCACTCATCGAGCAATCAGAAGTTTACATGATATGTCATGCAGGCTGACTCATTTTGCCATAAATAAAAAGATATCTGTTGCAAATATATTTTATACATTTGTAAATTCTCCAGAAAGAAACATGAAATTTGGCAACCTTTGTTTGAATCAGCTATTCCATGCATCTGTAACATATCAGAAAGATAGAAGAGGCTCTAACATAGACTAGGTCATTTTTGTGAATTATCCTAGAGCACCGTATTTCAACAATCTCATCTCTAATACTTGAGATATTTTTCTCTTAAGAGAGGAAATGGAAGTTTGCCATGAAGTGGAAGTTTTAGCCATAACAGTACTAAGTCTATTCAGACAGAGATCATGAAAATAAGAGTGAAACATATTGCTTGAATTGTTTTATCTTTCAGAAGAGCTAAACATCGGTCTCGATATGTCAAGTTTGCAATTTCACTAAATCCTATCGCTGCAGTTTCGCCACTGAGCCATGTCTTACCAGAGGACACCCTACAGAGATAAAAGGTGATTTCTCGTGATGTGTGACAATTGACAGTTTTTTTTTTAAGAGTAAATTTTTTTTTCTTTTTTAGAACATTTGACTCTGTTTATCTGATGATATAAGGTTGAGGACTGGCCGGTCAATCTGAGAAGTTTTAAATATAAAATATCAAATGAAAAGGTGTGCACATGGTTGACTTTTGCGTCATATACTTGCCAAGACAGACACCTGCCAACATAAACACTTGCCATAACAAACATTTGCCAGGGGATTTTAAGACTTATTGTTCAAAGAATTTGTGGCTTTTGGAAGTGTAGTTGAAAACTGATTTTAATAAATCAAATGATGTGGATAAGAGTAGATTTTATGAGGAAGATGTAGAGCTGCCTCAGTGTTTCAAAATTTCTATATATGAAGGAAATACTGATTGACGTTTTCCAGGGCATCGGCCCTTGTTGAGAGTGAGAAGCTCCGCAAGGATATTGAAAACTTGGAAGATGCCCTCTTGTTACATGCCAGGTACCAGGCAGAGACTGACAACAGCATCAGAGGGATGATCAGGTAATATCTCCTAGCTCACTCCAGTCAGTGCTTTCAGTCATCTCAGTCCAGTCCTAGTGAGAACAGCAAAGAGAGACAGATCCAAAATTTTGTATCCAGTTTGTGAATGTGGAATTTCCCAATCAGTACAATGAGTGCTGACTTGTAGCCTTGTCACTTTTCAGTTTGAACATTTCAATTTTAGGATTCTGCTGTGAACCCGACAACAGATTGATTAGCTACATTATTATATATGTTATTTATTACATATATGTATATCTAAACAGCCTATGACATAGATTGTCATAAATGGTCATGTCAGGACATGAAATTATGCACAGGTAAACCTAAATTTTTATTTACTCATTTCAGTCATCACTGAGCTAGAAGTGTTCACAGATTTTCCATCTTTTAGCAAGAAAATTAATGACCTTCTCACACATAGATGAAGTGAACAGTGGGTAAGACAACTAAAAGCTTTTCCCAATAGAGAGGGCATCGATTCACAGTATTTCAATAAGTCAGCAGTTTTTACCTTTCCTTTCATCTTCCCCCATTGTGATTCATTTTTAATTTGTTGGAAATGCCTTTATTATGTGAATTATGTATCCTGTAAGAGAAAAGCTTTTGTTTCGTCATTGTATCAGGAAGGAAATAGGGCAGTCAGCGTCTCGCTGGGAACATGGAGGAGAAGGTAAACTGACAACCTACAGGTCTCGCCACGATCTCATCCCTCAAAACTCTGAGAGAAGCAAGACCAGGAGCAACAAAGTGAAAAAGCCGCAGAGCTCGGCTAACAGGAGAGAAGTGGAGACTGGACCTGACAGACCTCAGAGCAGGGAGGTGAGGAACCCAGATAAGAATACAGCTGACACAAATACTCAAAAGAAGGTAGGAACAGACATGGGCATATTTTGTCAAGATGAATGTGTAACTGACTGTAATTTAGTTTATTTTTCTTAACAGTGGCAGTCCTGTTGGAAGTACTGAAGGAATTCTGGCCTCAGATTTTCAACATAAACAATCTTTTGATGAAAAATTACAACCACTCTGACCTTTAGCTTGGTTACTGCAGGTTCATGATGCAGCTCTTGAATAGTCCTGTCCAAGCTTGAAATAGTTAACCTATGCCATGTCCTTGTTCTAACTCAATGTTAAAAGAATTGGTTACATTTTGCAATGAAAACTTCCATTTTCAGTCAAAAAAGAGCAGAGAATCCAAGTCAACAGCTGCAAAGAGCAGAACAAAGGGGAGGTCATCCAAAGAGAGGACTGAGCCAGACTTGGAGGTGACTTGTATTAAAGCAGAATGGGGCTCAGTCGATCCAGTCACTGGAGGTGAACGATTTTCTCCACTCAGGACAGAAACTGCTCAATCACAGCCAGAGGATCAGTGTGACAAAAAGGGGACTGTAGCACAGAGACATGAGAAATTGTATAGCAGAGAAAGCTCTGGTTCAGGAAGTAAAAGAAGCGGACGTCCAACAGAGCTCGACATGTCGGTTAGAAATGCCATGAAAGCAAAGGTGTTGGCTAAGGCAGGGACCCATGTGATTGACAGAACAACATTTTCATCTACACCCACCTCAGAATCAATGAATAGATCTGCCCATGCCCACCTTGAGGACAAACAAAGGTATGAGAGATCAACATATAGAAGAGACATCACCACCAAACGGGAAGCTGATTACATTAAAATGGCACATTTGAACAAAACTTTTCACAGCTCGGGTAGATCTCTAGGAAAAGGCAAAGACAGAGAGGAGCCAAATATTGACAGATATGATTACAAAAATAAGAGACCACAGCACTTACCAGTTCAAGGGGCAGTGACCTCTCCCAGAAGTGAGAGTGAAAAACAAAGTAGATTGAATGGATGGGTCGCAGAGACTTCACTGAGGCACAGCCAGGACCGAGGTCATGGAACAGAGTCAGAGAAAGACACAGCAATCAGAAAATGGGCAGAAAGCAGCCAGGCAGCTCCGGCTTTTGAAAGAATGGCTAATGAGCTTTCACAACTTTCAGAAAGAGATGGCATGGACCGAAATAGCAAAACTAGAGGTAAAAATGCTGAAGTTGCGAAAAGTCGCACGCCACTCAGTCCTCGACAGGGTTCAGACAGCTCGAGATCATCTAGAACGGATGAAGATAGATGGAGACACAGCACTCTGGCATCTCCACCTATTGATACTATGGTCAATCGACATTACCGCAGGAACTCATTCAGTGGTGATTCTAAGCCTGAACTGTCTGGTCGGTCAGTCAAGGAGAATCCACAACGTCAGTCAGCGCCTAGTGGAGGTGATCGATGGATATCCCACTCGGCTAGATCTGCTCATCGAAGACATAAAAAATCAGATCATGTGGCAAACATCCCATTCAAGGAGTCCTCATCACAAATCTCTGATTCTCCAACATCACCTATAAACTCCAATGTAGTGGCTGTCACAACACCTTCTTCACACACAGATGTCACGACATCTGCCACTTATCTGGCACAGCTAATGTCTGCAGTGGCCACTTCTCCCACAGACCATCACTCCAGTCCTAGACAAGACAGAAAAGTCCCAAGCAGAACATCTCCCTCAAATGCCACGCCCTCACAAACACCCGATTCTAGTGCTGGAGTCACCCAACATACTCACACTGCCCTGCCACATTCCATCAGCTCAAAGTCAAACTTTGGGAAAGCCTCCTTTACCAGCCAGCTGTTATCCTCAAACCCGTCCATAGTGCCACAAAGCTCAGCCCTGCCAGCAACATTTCTCACCACAGTGCCAGAGAGACCTGAAAACACATCGTCGTACTCCTCCATCCCCAGAATGCCTGCAGCTCAGGTGTCAGCAGATGTTGGTAAGTCTTTGTCACTCAATAGACTTTACATTACTGTGATAATCTCATTGATATTGTTAACGTGCAGCAGGTACCAACCCAAAGGTCCTCATGTAAGTGATGGGAACCTTATGGTGGTCTTATGGTAAACATTGACAAATATTCACATGGATGTATTAGTACAGTGTGGTCCAGTGAATATTGTTCAGCTTTGCTCATCCTGTAATGTTGTTGTTGTTTTGAATACAGATACTTTATTTTATTAACATCTTGAGGGTATCATTTGTTGTACAGCATTTGTTTGATTTCTAATAACACTTTTATCTGCAGATCCCTCACAGTTGAAAAGTTCTCGGGCCACATGTGACAGAGAGGTGGAGTCCTGGCTACACAACCTGGGCCTGCAGTCGATCGACCACTATGTCCAATTGTTTGCTGACCACCAGATGGACTTGGAGAGTGTGCGACTGCTGACTGCAGGTGGGCTGAGAGACATGGGCATCCACGCTTTGGGTCCAATCATGAAGATTTTGAAGGGGGTGCAAGTCCTCAATCGAGATGTTGTCAGTGTCCATGTGACAGGGCAAGGGAAAAAAGAAAAAAGTGAAGAAAGCAAGATACCAGATTTAGGATACTGTCTAGAACAGAGTGTCACAAATGCTTGCCTTGCAGAATCAGATCTTTCTTCACCTATGCCCAAATACATTGTGAGTGAAGATATAAACAGTGGAAAGATTCATTCCAGTAGTGGGCAGAAAAAGGAAATTGGTGCTATGAAATTTAATGATCAGCCTGGAGACAAGGATAGAACATCGTTTTCTGAGACCTTGCCACAATCAGACACTGGTATGTCAGCACAGGTGTCAAGAGAAAAGTCTGACGTGAGCTTCAAGACTCACCAGAGCAAGGGGAGACCAGCCCGCTGGAGACAAACATCGGATGTCGCTGACTATACCAACCTGAACGACAGATCTCCAACCAGAGATATGGATGTGCCAGATTTCTTTACTGTCAGAGACAAATCCAAAGACAGTGCACAGCAAAAAAGTGGCACTGACAAGAAGGTGACAGCTTCAACTAAAGGCAAGGCAAAGAGCAACCTATCAAAGCTCCTGAGCAAACCGCCAGCTGCCAGTCGAGCTCTGGATGACGGTAAGGTTATCTCATATATCTTCTCTCCTTCCACAGCTACAATAACTCTGTCATGATCTATTGTCAAAAACTCTCAGGAATTCAAGGATAAAAATACAGAAAAGTCTCTGATTGCCTAAGAAATAACATGCATATGTCACGTGATATGCAATGGATGTAGAAAGGTATGGCATTCAGAACTTGACATTTACATCAAAATAAAACACACTTTTTTTTCCATTTGATGTCTAATCGATTTCATGTAGCTGCTCAACTTTTTGGTATTCACAGAATGTTATGTTTAAAGCTATGTTATCTGCCTTCAAGGAAAATTGAAAATGGTCAGCTGTATGAGGGCTGATGGTAAATTTTTCATCTATAAAAGCCAGCTGTGCTGATAAACTTTACCATTCAAGACGCCATCCTTATCCAGTCTGTGGCCAACAGTTTTGCCTGTCAGTTTATCGTTCAGGATGTCATCTTGGTGTTTTATTTCCTTGTCCAAGGTGTGTCACTGGCAGCCCAAAAGTTTTCTACAAAACAACAGCAGCAACGTCTTAAAGAGGAGGCAGAGGAGAAATCTGCAATGATACGGAAGCACGTAAGGCTTTGTAAGGCTGTCTTTGCTTAGATAACAACTCACACCCAGGGCAGATGAACCCGGAGTTGTGCCGGACAGTCTTGAGCTAGGCCATTTTTAACTATTTTCTGACTCAGATAGCTTTTTTTTTTTTTTTTTCAGGTTAAAAATGTTGAATTTCCGTGTTGTGAAAAAAAAAAACATTTTGCTGTCTGAGTTGGAAAATAGTTAAGAACAGCTATAGCTTGAAATCGCCCAGGCACAACTTTTGACACATTTGCCCTGGGCATCTAACATACAGTCTTTATGTCTCAGCCAGTTAATGTTTGTTCACTTCTTCTCTTGAACTGCTACTAAATGGGATGAGTTTTTTTTTTTCATTGTTTCAGTGCATGATCGTCACAAGACATGTAGATAAAAATGGTCAACATGTTTTGTGTGAATTCTTCATTTTTTAAGCAGTTCTCGTAAAGTGACAGATTCTCTCAAATATGTGCACACAACGGAACCCTTTATATGTTCTGAACATTGTCATTTCGGACCCTTTCTGGTGTGTTAATATTTTCTTGATTCATCTTAGAGAACTGTCACTATCTATTTTCATGGTCTGAACTTATGTAAGAAATGATGAGAAAATGTTGATCTTGTTCTTGAAATATCAATCATGGTGTGCTTTGTTTGTTACTTATTTTAGCATTATAGTTCTTATCTTGGGTAACCTGTTAGTTTTGCACAGTCGTTATCATTGATCTGGGAAAAAAAAAAAAAAAGATCATTTTGCTGTTGAAGTTGTGGATGTCTGGTATCGGTGAGCAGTTTGAATTTTTTGAACTGTGATTGAAAGTGTTGTAGGAGCAAAGTGAAGAAATGTCTCCCTGTCCAGTTTGCTTTCTTGCTGTAAGTTTTGATCTGGTCATTGTCTATGTTTTTCGTCAGATACGGGACGAGATGGCTGCCAGACATGTGAGACGTAGATCCTCCAGCTTGGATAGGAACAAGGGCAAAGGTCATAGGTCTGGGCTTGAGAGGTCAGCCTCTTTCTCATCTGTCAAGGACATGCTTCAGGTAATCATTTGATCAGTTTTACTTTTATTGTTCTCATGTTTGCTAGAATGTTTTAATTTAAATATCATCATTTCTTTCCAGTTCTTTTCTTTCCTCCCTGTGGGTGTGGGTGCGTATGTGTCTATGTATGTTATGCAGCATTGTGTCAATATTCCATTAGTTGTGAATTAGTTCATTTGAGGATGAAGAAAGTATGTTTTCTTTTATCTTACTTTTAAAAATAGGTCTTCACAATAAAGCCTTGCCGTAGAAAAATTGCTGTCTGCAACAGATATCAGTGTGAAGTGTGTGCTGTAAATTGATGCGGAAACTGTCTTGTCTTTATTTCCCACAGTCACCACACATGAGTGCTCGGTCAGTAGGCGTAGAAAGCGTTCTGTCCACCAAGTCCCTGACCAAACAGAGAGCATCTCCAGGTTAGTAGAACATCATCATCATCGGGTGTCCTGCTACACAGCATTGGCAATCATTTTTCTCTGCACATTCTGACCTGACAATGCTGTTTTTCATACTTTCTGTTTTGAGCTATGATCTTATATTGAAACTCTACTCCTCCTGTCTTCCTCTCTACCACTGTGACAAGTATAAGAGATCTTCAATAGGAATCATCTGTATCATAAGAGTATCAAGCTAATCTGTGAAATGTAGAGTGTTTTTTCACTAGCTTTGTTATTTCCCCTCTGCCAAATACAAAAACTGTTGTAGAAGAATTATATATAAGGAAAAAGTTATGTTTTAGACTTTCTGCTTAGAAATTAGTCAGTGATAAAATAGAACAAAAACTCTGGTTTCAGGACAAGGTTTTCATCTTTTTTTGATAATTTGTTCAACATTTGCTCAACATTCCATGATTAAAATTTCAAATGGCTACCAAACCAAGGGGTTTCTGTTTCTGTGCACTGAGCTTGATCAGCCAGCCTGTGTGTGTGTGTGTGTGTGTCTGGCATAGGGTGTGGAGTAAACCAATCCCTTTTGTGCTGCTATGTATCAGTTTGTAGCTTAGGAGCTCTCACTGTTGGTCCCCTTGACTTGTGATATGGGCCGCAGTTATGGTTTCTGGCCAAGACTGACAACCCATTTGCTCCGGATGCGTTACATTCTCTTAGGGCCTTTCAACCTCCTGTGGGTGGTTTACCTTGATGTCTTTGGTCAGTTTTATATCCTGATTGTTTTGTGATGTTCTGAGTGTGAGATTTGATACATTCCCTTGTTGTGGTTGTTTATCTGCTCCAGAGACAGCTCTGGTCACATGGGTTGTTCATAACAGTTTATGACCTACTTATCATCCCTGTGGCAGAATCAAAGGACTTGAAATGTTGAAAAGCCGACACAGGTGTTGAGGTTCACTTAGATCAATAACACCCAAAGAGCCATAACCTGGTAAAACAGTTTCTGTTACTGAGCTTTGAGTTTTCAATGATTTAATCACAATTTGCTGTAAAAAATGTTTCAGTCTTTGCCACTTGTGTTACCTTTCCAGACAGATAATGGGACAAGTATTCTAATGTACCAGATTGTGACTTTCAGGCACATTTACATTTCTATACCCTCAGCCATTCCTGAATTTTTGCTTTGCTATGTCTCATGGGTTTTCATAAGATGACATGTTTTTGTCTACTGAAAATTTCAGAGAATGGAAAGTTGCTCCCAAAGAAGACAGCAGAGACAGTGGATGCTGTGAGTCAAATGGATGATATTATTGCCTCAGTAAGTGTCTCATGTACTTATACTCAGTGTTGATGGCATGTCATAACATTAATGTCAGTGAGTTTAGACATTAATCTGCATAAAAATTTCTTAGTAAGAACTTTTTTTCTGAAGAGCGGGAAATATTTGTGGAATTGAATGAATGTTTATCCTTAGATTGATGCTAGAGTCCTGACTACTTTACACTGTGTCAAGAACTTGGACCATTACAGAGAAAACAATATGAGCTGGTGTGGTACTGGGCAAGTCTCCACCTGAGGATCCTCCACCTAAGAACCAGATCCACCTAAAAACCAGATCCACCTAAAAACCAGATCCACCTAAAAACCCGTCTGTGCTGCGAAACAATTTTATCTGTAATTTATTTCTCTCAAATATCAAATCCGCCGAAGAGCTTGGTGTTGTGCCAAGACACAGTAGTTCTTAGGATATAATTTCACATCATATTGTC
This sequence comes from Peronia verruculata, assembly GCA_038406235.1. Taxonomy (NCBI): domain Eukaryota; kingdom Metazoa; phylum Mollusca; class Gastropoda; order Systellommatophora; family Onchidiidae; genus Peronia; species Peronia verruculata. Next base: position 3,981 of record JBCAUA010263961.1, on the reverse strand, counting down.
TAGAAGAGAAATGCCCAGTGCTAGATGTGCAGGAAAAAATGGGGACTGGGGTGGAGAGAACAGGTAGACAAAGGAGTGGAAGTGATGGTTAAAGTATGACTGCATAATGAGGCCATAGCGTCGACTAACTCGTAAGGATTTCTTTGGCAACATGTGAGCATCATGCTCTGTAGATAAGGAGGAGTAAGTTTTGTCTCCTGACTGGTCAGTTGTTTTGTTACTTTTGTCAGTCTGTAAACACTAGTGTCACTCGAGCAATTATTTGTATGGTAGTATTGCAATATCATGTTTTCATTCAACAATGATACCATTATGTCAAAACTCAGACAACATTTAAACGCTGGGCATATTAACCCAAGAACTGCGAACCACATATTTATACAACAGGTGAAGCGAATCCCCGCATGCGGTGCCCGTGTTTATTTGTGGGGGCTCCTCGTTGTGCTGTGATATTTCTCACCATGTCACTTACATTTGGGGTTTATCAGTCCCAGTTTTGTCAAACTATCGCTATAATAAGTATGCGCAGCTCAATAGACACTCCTTCACAAGGTAAAGGAAACTTTACCTAATAGAACAGTGAGAAATTCCATGCCCAAAGATGAAATCCTCTTAAACAGAAGAGAAGAACAGAAATCAAAGGCCACATGGCCCACTCAAGTCCGCTCATGTGGTCCGAAACTACAATCAAAGAAACTATGCTAATGCGAGAGAATATCAAATACATGCAGTCTCTCTGTTTATATCATATTGAGTAATAACGCAGGCTCCCCTGACCACTTGACACACTCAACAAGTTTCGCATTGACCGGTGATCAAGCTGTTGAGAGTACAAGTGGTCTATAAATGCAATGAATGCAAGCTAAAGTAGCCTATGTATCTAAGTCCACATGGTCACAGAGATGATAGCTTGCAGTTTACACTGAGATTCTGTAATGTAAACGTATGTGAAGTGGTTTCGTCCAAGCAGTTACATCAGGTTATGACCAAATCTGTAGTGGGAATGGTCTATGGGATGAGGGGTGATAAAAATGGCATCCATATTGAATTGACATGTATTTGTAAATACAATCTCTTCCCCTATCATTGGCTCATTGGAAATATTATTACATGTGAAAAAAGGGTGGAGTTAGGAGAGGGATTAGAGAAAGACAGTGGTCAGTAAGGTGGTCAATCTGGGCCTGCATCTTGTCACTCCAAAGCCAAGGCAGAGTCTCGATAGTCAGAACAAGCACCCTGAGGCTAAGTAGTAGCCCCGAGATCCAGATTGACAAGCCTGGCAAGGCGCGCCGCAGGGCGTTGTAGTCCTTAGGCTGGGTCGCAGTTCTACATTAAAATGTAGTTATGTGCTAGAAAAGGTTAACTCTAATTATAACTCACACACGCGTGCATGCACACACACACACACACACACACACACACACAGAGGAGAGAGAGAGAGATTAACGCTGCACTTATTCACATAGATAAATCTTGAACTAACAACTGATCATAGCAGTGAAGACAGTCTGTGGCTAGGTGGGTTGTGTAACTTTTTAATCCGCCTAAGAATCCATGCACCTTAGAGTCCTCTTTGTTTGTATCCTGGCGACCAGGTTCCTAGGCGGAGACCACTGTGTTCTAGAGCTAGATGAAAAAGTTAGTGTCTTTGTGGTATCACGAAGGACATTCAGACTCAGGATTAGAAGTTCCTGCTTGAAAACCTAATTGAACTCAACATTTTGTCCTCAGGAAAAATAAATTTCTAACATGTTTGGTGCTATGCCCAGGTCAAAAAGATACTCAATTGTACTAGACAGTGATTGAGGTTGTTAGGTTGATAAGATTTGTAGCCTCTGCCAGGACAAAAAATGAGAATGTATATGTGTATCTCCAATGGGTCCATCAGAGCGGTGGTAGATTGTAAAGTGCATAGGGCAGGGGTGTTCAGACTGTCTGAGAAGAGGGTCAGATTTTATAAGGTGAAAATAAGTGGGCGCCAAAGATTCAGCTCGACATTCTCTTTGAATCATAAATATTCAAAGAATCAATGAAAATGGACTGTTTATGACATTTGTATTGCAAATGATATCCAAGAATAACTTGTCTGCATAATGTGAAGGATGACACTGAGATCTCGATTGCAGTAAATAGTCCTACTGAAAAAAAGTGCGTCTTTAATGCAACAAGGTTGTGGCTGGATGAAGTTTGCACATGGATGGCATTCAGCCTGTGGGCGGGACTTTGGACATGTCTGGCTTAGAGCATGCAGTGTGTGAGAGGAAATAACTGTATAGATGCCTCTATCTGTTATTTTCTTCCTCCAGTTGAATGATTTTTCCCCAAGCAAAGTCAACAGAGGATCTGATGGTCAGGACATGAGCTTGGACACTATCAGGGAACTGCAGAAACAGCTAAGCCACCTGGAGCAGCATATTGTCCAGCAAGATCTGGACACCGCTGTCCAGTCAGATCCTACGACCAGTGACCGCTCTCGCAGTGGTTCCAGAGAACCATCAACCTCCAGAAGTCTTCAGTCGAATGAGGGAGCCAGTCCAAGGATGTCTGTCCGAGCATCTCGAAGTGCGAGAGAGAGGCGGAGACAGAGAGCAGCCAAAGGGTGGGGTCCGGAGGAAGAGGGGGAGGGTTTGGCCCTTTCTGTTTCACTCATAGACCACAATACTGATCAACTTGTCAATACAGTTTCTGGGACAGTCAAAAATGTTCCACAATCTACGCAACAGAGGGACCTTAGGAAAACGTTTTCCCCTACGCCCAAAGCTTCCTCAGATAAATCAGGGGAGAAAATTCTTCCCAATCCCGGACCGATGTCTGATCTCATACATGTTGAGTCGTTGATGGGTGGAGATAGAAATCAGGGTAACAAGAAACATGGAGCCAGAATTTCACCTATGACCTCACCAACAAGGTCAGAGGCAAGGTCAGCTGTGAGGTCATCTGCCGCAGTCCTGTCTACAGAGCTGGACAGATCCAAAGAGACGAGTCCTGGTGCTGTGGGCAGGAAGAAGATTGAGCAAGTGGACAGGCGACAGCACTCTGTGAGGTAACTGATAGATCTGCTTGTTACAGATCAAAGCTTAACAAGGCCAGGTGTCATACTGACCTGTGCCTGTGCAAAGCTTGTTCAGTCTGACAGAGACAGGCTGGCAGTGAAAGTTTTATTTGATGTACATCTGCACTATGTAAACTTGTTTATGTTTGTCTGTCTGTTTCTCTTTCTGTACTGTACACTTCAGTGTGTCAAGCACACTGTGTAGATAAACAGCAGTAGAGACTAGATCTTTTCCAGCAGTATTTCATAGGGCCTTTTAATGTGTGTAAAGCATTGACTTGTTTACATGAAAGTGTAGTAAGGTACTAGCTTGGCCACATTTCTTTGAATCTGCTGAGTAAGTCCTGGCTGACAGCCTAGCTGAGATATGTGTCTTGTTCAGGCCTGTGTGTAAAACTCCAGTTGTTAATGAGCAAACCTTTTGTCTTTGTGTGCTGTGGCAGGCTGTTTGTGGCAGATCTGGGTCACATTTGTCACACAGACGGCATCAAGAAGGCTGAGTTGGACAGGACAGACATCATCTTCTCTCAGACAGGTAAGCAGTTGTTCTGTTTTTTTTTCTGGCAACAGTTTGAGGGGATTTCCCAAATTTTCTTAATTGTCATGCGTGACACCCTCAGCATTTGTATTCTCTTATCCCATTTTCGTAGTACAGGCTTTTTAGAAGCACTTGACACGGCGTCACAAAACCCCCGAAATTGTGACTTTTAGTTCGGGCTGCGGTTTCGTGCTGCAAGACCATTAATCGTCCTCCCCGCCCACCTGTCACGGGCTCAACAGGCGGAACGCCAGTGTACCGGCTAAATCTTCCGGTGACTCAGAATGTGACCAACTTTAAAGCTTTATAACTCTGGTTCTAATTCTCCCCCATCTAGATTTAGTGAATGCATTCGAAAGTTTAGTTCAAGCTCTATAACACTATGAAAATC
>JBCAUA010263851.1:0-20086 GCA_038406235.1 Peronia verruculata | reverse complement strand
CAATACTTTCAATAACAACACTGTTTCTGCTGATTATTTTTAGAAAACAACTTTATTCTGTTTTTATTGATATACCGTATTGTACAAAATCTCTACCAATGGTGGTAATTTTTAGGTCGCCAGCCAGGCGAGTGGTGCCGTAAATTGAGTTCGCCAGACACCATTTTTAGGGGCCGTTGGCGAACGTTAAATCTCAGGCCTGTACTAAGGGTGAAAAGTTGATTTGAAAGTTCTAACATTGTTGTTATCACACAGGGAGATAAGTGCTCAATTTTTTATTTTTGTATTTTTTTTTGTTATCAAAGTGCCATAGCTCAGGTAGGCTAAGCAACTGCATGGGCTAAAGCCCTTCAGATTTGGTGTTGATAAAATCTGGCCTCTCTCCTTTATGTGTTAATGATAATTTTTCTCATCTTCAACAAAATTTTTCATGCCCAAGCACTAGGGGTGGGCGAGCAGTGCAATTTTTTGTGCCGGGCAAGAAGCTCGGGAAGTCACCCTACTTCCCGCTGGGACCAGTCCCGGGAAGAGAAGTTTGTACCGAGAAGCTGCCTGCCTGGCGCCTGAGGCGAGCAGTACCGAGAGGACAGCTCGGGAAATCGGGGCGGGTCCTGGGAAGAGAAGTTTGTATCGAGAAGCAGACTGCCCAGCGCCTTAGGCGAGCAGTACATTTTAGTGCCGAGAGGACAGCTCAGGAAGTCGGGACTGGTGCCAGGAAGTCTAGGTCGGTACCAAGAAGTAGACTGCTCGGCGCCACTCGACTTCGAGACTGCACACATAGTCTGGTCTACTGATTTCCCGTTTCTCGTATAATTTCTCGTCTCGTTCAACTTCCCTTCCTGTTGTCGAGCAGTGGATCACTTCTCGGGAAGCAAAGGCCAAGGCTTTGCCCGCCTGAAACGAGTACTCAGCTCATCTCGTGCCCACACCTACCAAGCACATGTTCATTTTGTAGAGAAAGTTATGTTCCATTCTTCCTTCATAGTAGGCCTACTATACATCATGAAAAATCTATGTACTCGCAGGCCACCCATTTGCCATTGACCTAAGGTTGACATTTTGTATTGGCTCACACAGTGCAAAGCTGTTCCCTCTTGTAAACTACTGAGCTGAATGTTATGTCTTTTTAGCATTGATACTCCAGTGCTTCATCTCTGCTTTATTCTTTCCTGAAACCTTTTGTTTCCTCTCCATTTCTTCTTTATTGAAGGACTGTAGCTTGTACATTTGCTTTCATTCTTTCAACTGGGATACTCATATTCTGATCATAATGAGGAGGAGGAAAAGTGCTCCGTCACATTTGCATCAGTTTTGTGGTGCTAGAAAGAAACATGGGTTATGGTTTTTATAAGCTTTTCAACCTCCTGTAGTGGTGGTTATCTCAGCTGTCCACAACCGTGGTAAAAAAATAACATAACACAATTGTGTTATGTGTTCATTAAAATTGACCCATATATTGAAAGAAACATCATTTACAGCAAATGTTAAAAATTCAGATTTGTAAGGACCAAATAGATCTAAATGTCACTGCTAATTGCCTTCTAAAAATTTAGTCATCGCCCAAAGACCGCAGGGTCATCAGGGAACAGTTGGGTCAAAAAGGATGTGCTCTGTATGCTGTCCTTTCAGGGGCCACCATGGCTCTGTGGTTTGACGTCTGCTTCAGGATGAAAATGGCTCAGACTGGTGAGGTTAGGGGTTCTGGCCAGGCTCAACTTGTGATCTTCCCATTGGGAGATGGAAGAACACAGAAATTGAAAATCTTAATTTTCTGCATTTTTTCAGTGACTCAACTTTTCCCTGGCTTCCTCTGGGTAGGGAAACCTGAGGTCTGGCCTTCGTGGATAAGGGTGGATATATTTCGGAGGTTCCAAGTCCAAGTGTACGTTTTGAACGTTACAGGACCCTTGGCAGCTCAAAATCGATGAAAAAGTAGGCTGCGTACCGCTGTCTGGACAGAATTTCAAAATTAAAAATTTCTACCCACAAAAATTGTCACCAAAATCAGTCAGCTACTTAAAGCTGAAATAATCCTCCTACCCCATGTTTGAAAGGCTTAAGAAAAACAAACAAACAACTGCCCTTTCTATGCTGCCCTTTCTGTGCAGAACAGTTGGCAGGTATATAATGGTTGGATTTAGAAAGATAAGACTAAAAAAAAGGCAGTATATCTGGAAGAGAGCAAGAGCTAGCAGGCAGAGAATACTGGAGGGGAGATCTTAGCTATGTTCCTGGTAAATTTTGAGGCAGATGATTACTATATTATTCACTGATTTTTTAGAAAACTGCAGTCTACTCAAAATGTACTTGTACTGCAATGAAGACACACTTTTATAGAATCTCCAAATGGGATTTATTGAACTTTACTGCATGCATGCCACCTTTCATTACTATAGATCTAAGCTAGACCTCTGTATCTAGATCTAGCTGGATGATGTCATTGTGATGGCGCTGCCATTGGGTGATGGCAAGAGCTTAAAGATCAAAACCTGCATTTTTTCATTGACTAAGTGGTCCTCAGCAGCCTGGCTTCTTGAGATCCCATGTGGAGATTATACACATTGAGAACCACTGGCAATAAAAAAACCAATGAAGTTTAGGCAAGGTGCCACTGTCTGGGCAAATCCCAAATTTCTTTCACAAAATTTCTCACTTATGAAACAGGCAGTCACTTGTAGCCAAGATAATCATACCTATGCTTTCTGAGGATTGAAAGGCTCAGGGAAAAAAAAATGTCATTGTCATCACGGCAGCTCGAAGCCAATCACTTTGTTTTCCGCCCCAGTTTGGCCAACCTCGGTGCCTTGAGCCTGTCACACTCGGCTGCCCCTGGGGGACAGCGTAATGTGTGTTTATTTTATTGTTAATTATCGGAAAGAGATCAGTTCTAAAAAAAAATCATAAAACATAAACATACTCTGAAAAAGATTCCATATTCCAACATTCACAGACAGAGAGGAAAAGTACATCAGCCGCATGAAGAAACGAAAACTTGGTGTGAGCTTGATTTAATATCCAAAATGACTGGTTACAAATGGGTAATGATGGGTATCGGATTATTTTTTATTTCTCACTAAGGGAAATTGGTCCCATAGTACAAGTTGCTTGCCTGTGCCAGTTGCCAGTCATAATAGATCATTCTATCCTCTATGCCACCCTGTTTTTTGTGTCTCCACCACTTTGGACTAGAGACATTCATTTCAGACATGACTATGTAGAAAAATAAAATAAAGCCTACACAATGTAACAAATGTAAAAGAAGGAAAAATTTACTGAGTTAAGATGGTGTTTCATGTATATGTGATACATATATAAATAAAATACAGCACTCCAATAGCGCAAACAGATACATGTCTAGTTACACATTAAATAACTGCAAGAAAACTAATGATTTATTCTTTATACAAGTGGTAATCAGTAATCCTTTAATGCCGCTGGTTGTGTCTTTGCTTTCTCCCTCATGATCTCAATAAATTGATGAAATTTATGTCTGATTGCAAAGACACGATCTACTGTTGAGTAATCTGTGAATGTTGATTACACACTGCAGAATGAGTTGTGTGAGGCTTGTAAAAACTATTTTCTGCATGCACTTGTGATAGTGATTACACTGATTAATACACCCACTGATTACCTATGAAGGCCCTACTGTGATAAGCCTGTGGGAGGGTATGACTATTAGAGCGGTTGAAAAGACTGCCACGACGAGAGTGGAAAGGTCACCCCCCCCCCCCCCCCCCACACACACACACATTTAATGCCCCCCATCCCTTAATGCAAGTGTGAGAATTGTGATTTTATCCAGCATGTTTTCATTTTTACTTTACTGACATCGGTAATGTGTGTGCTCATCATGTGATTCTGCAAAAATTTCACAACATTATAAGTGCACTTTTTTTTTAAGATAGCAGGAAAGTATCAAATGGGCTGGTGTTTTATATGTATTTTGTCCTTGCAGTGCATGTATAATATCTATGTCCAGCTTGTGTATCACCTCTTCAAGGAGGTTATGATGTTTGAGAGTGATGCCTAATAAAAAAAAAAAAAAACAGGTGATGTTTCAATGCCAGTCAGAGGAGCCGTGACATACTTATGAGAACACCTGGCATTACTAATTTTTAAATAAGATAAAAAGCTTTTATGATCTGTTTTAATCATCGACACTATCCTTTTTCTAGCTTCTGTTAGTTTATGTTTGAGATCTTGAGTCAATGTCAAGCACCAAAGGCGTTTGGGCCAGAGAGTCCATAAACTTTACCCAAAAAACTCATAACCACAGAGTCTTTGTCGGCAACACCTGTGTCAATAATAATTCACAAGAATAATAAATCATTCTTTTAAGTCTGAAAAGGAAAACACTACTGTTTGCATCTCTTTAGTTTTACACATATAGTACCGCAAGTCTGACAGAGTTTATTTAGATCGGTTATATGGATTTCACCTGATTGGTCCATGATAAACTGCAGCAAAAAAAGATAATCCAGAATAAGACCATTAATCATAACCTTACAATAAATCTATAAAAATGAATTAAATAAAAAAAAACTCTCGTGGCACTTAAAAGTGTGGTTTCCCAAGCAAGTAATACGAGTGAAAACTGATCTCTTATGAACATCAAGTTTTAAATATGACTTTTTAGAAAATTCAAAACTGAAAGGGAAGATGTTATTTACGAGAGGTTTTTGGGCACGCACAAGTTTTTGATCTTATGACGTAGAGGAAGATTAATAGCAGAGATGTAGCTATTGTTTGATACCTTGAACTGAGGGTATACAACATTTGAAACCAGAGAACTGGGGTAATAAACTTGATCAAAATGAAGAAAATTACTGGTTTAGTGACACTGACGAGGAAGGCCGTGACCACCCACTGTGACCAGCAGTAGTGCTAGGTCCAGTGCACTGAGTGGTTAGCTCTGGGGTCAAACTAAGTGATCCACCTTGAAAAGAAACTGGGCAGGGGTGTCATCGTCGTTGTCATCTGGTATCATAGGGTACAAAGGTCTTTGTACAAAGTTCTTAGACCATTCCTTGATGCTGCTGATTCATCTCTTCTTTATATATGTATTCCTTTTGTTCTTTTTAAGCCCTTACACTGGTCCCTATACGTAGAGTACATTTCCTGCACTGAGTCTAGTGATATGGGCTACAGTATCAGTTTCATTTCATTCACCATTGAAAGAAGGCTCTTTATAGGGCCAGTGTGGTGTTGATGGTGATCTGGAAAAGTTTATTTGCATATTTGGGCTCAGATTTGAAATTCTCAAAATGTTTTGTTAGCACCAGTTTATGATGTCTGGTTTCACATGCATAGAGAAAGTTGGAGAAAACCAGTGCATCCAATAGTGTGATCTTGCGCTTCATATGATGTCGTTGAACCCTTCAGACTGGCCTCAGTTTGTACAGTGATGTGGTTTTCTGAGATTTGCAGGTTTTGTTCCTTTATCACGATAATTGTTCCATATGTAATGTTAACAGCTGTGCTGTCTAAATTTCTTTGGCATTCAATCACTAGTTCTATATTTAGTCTCAATGAAGCAAAAAATCCTCTCAAGGTCCTGGCCAGTGCCTTCCTTTAGATTTCTTCTGTATCGCAACCTTGACCATACTCCTTCAAGTATCCCCTGACTTTCTTTAGCTTAAAGATCAAGACATATCATTGTTTGCTGGAGAATAGAAATGTGCCACTTTGTACACTGATAAAGGTAAGTTCAAAGATTAAGAAAAGCGACAGTAACACAATTTCCGTCCCATAGGGATTGATTAGTGATCGATTAAAAATGATAAAATTAGGATTTTGACGACATCGGGCTTCCATAGCTGTGTGCCGACTCTCGCGTCTGTTGTCATAACATGGACGGTGCTGAAGGTTGCCAACGTATGTATGGAAAGCCGAGATGGTATTTGTGGTTATTTTTGTCATCCGTGGCATTTTTTTTTTTTAGTCAGACATTTTTCAGATCAAGTTCTCCAGACAAGTCAGTGAACTTGTACCACCATGGAGGAGATGGGAAACCCTTTCATCAAGGACACTGATCATCTCTTTGCTCTGGACACAAAAGATATAATGAGCGAAGATGTGATCAACACAGTGCAGGGCATTCTGCAACTTGGACAGGAGCAGTACAACAAATTCATTGAGGAGCGTTTTCTGAGGGCAGAGAAACCTGTTTCAGAGACCATTTCATGGAACAAACTGGTGCTGTTCTCAAACCATAAACTGCCCTCTCCAAAGAGCACAAGTGCTGGGGTTCTGAAATTACTGAAAAGTGAAATGGCACTGTTTGCTGGACTCTACATTGCTTGCCAGACAAGAGGTGGCAACCGCCAAGAATTCCTCAGGCATGAGAACCAGCCTTGGCCTCCCTCTCTGGCATGATTAGGCAGTCTCCGATCTGGCAACAAGTCTGACTTCATCCTCAGCCTCAAATCACAGACAAGTCACCGCCCATTGCCCGCTGCTGCAATTCAATCTTCTGAAACTACTGCAAGCAACAGTGCTGCAGTCGCAAATGACCTACCTGAGGTTCCTGTGGAGGTCATGGATAACACAGCTGATTTTTTGTTCGATGAGGACGAAGACACCCCAGACGACACTGATGACCTGCTAGAAGAAGCTGTTCTCGTCCCTGTCTCTACATGTTCACCAGAAGTAGGTGCTAAAGTCATGGATGGTGCAGCAATAGTCCAGATGCTGTCACCAAAGCTGTCAAAAATATTCTGGGACTATGTCGACCTGGTTTTCCAGCGCTACATACAGCGACAGTTGAAAACACTTCGCGGGTTGACCTCGTTTGAGATGTATACCGTGAGAGGCGGGGTCATGGCGTGAGAAGGAAGGTGTTACCCTCAACCCAATAACCAACAAACTGGAAGGGGTTCCTGCGTGATGACAACAACAAGACAGATTTTTTCTGCTTCATTGCCACCAGTCTTGCTGGGAAAACTTTTGGCAATGATAAAAAGCTCGTCACCACCTGTGCTGACAAAATCCTCAGCAACGATCATGAAACACACTATCACCTGGAACCCTGCTCCCATGAGGAAGCCAACACTCGTATCATCCTGCATGCCACTGACTGTGCAAGGTCGCTCTTGGTGAAAATTCTCATCAGGACAACAGACACAGATGTGCTTGTGTTGGCCATCGCTCACTTCCACAAATTGAGGCAGCCGAACTGTGGGTTGCATTTGGAAGTGGAAAAACATTCCAGTACATTCTTGCTCACGACATTGCTGTTTTCCTTGGGCGAGAGAAAGCATTGGCCCTCCTGGCTTTTCATGCCTCCACAGGATGCGACACCATGTCATTTTTTTGCTGGAAGAGGAAAGAGGACAGCTTGGAGCACCTGAAAAACATACTTCGAGGCAACCCGGGCTTTCTTGGCCATCGTGGACAGATGTCTAACAGAAGACACCATGGCCACTCTCCAAAGATTCATTGTACTGATGTATGATCAGTCCAGTACACTCAGGACTGTGGATATGGCACGCCAGACATTGCTTGCAAAAAAACAGCAAATCTTTGGAGAACATACCTCCAACAGAGGCAGCTCTGAGACAGCACATCCTCAAAGTAGTGTTGCAGTCTGGTCGTGCGTGGGGCAGAGCCAGGAGAAAGATCCACTTCTCCTGAGTCCAGCCAACTAGGGATGGCAGAGGAAGGATACGAACCCTTGGATAGCCATCTGGAAACTCTAGAACTGGCCTAGAACTCGTCAAGTGTGGTTGTAGGCAAGGTTGCCGGGGCAGATGCTCATGCAGGAAGGCCAACTTACCATGCACTGCCTTGTGTTTCTGCAGTGGAGATTGTGTACTGGAAGACTAGATCCTGGTCTTGGTGATGCAATGATGCAATAGCTTTTGCCTTTCCTCAGTGACACTTTGTAGTTTGTAGTTTGTGACAATTATGAAAGACTTATGAATAGTATGCTGTGACAATTTGAACATTTTCACTTGGACTAGAACAGATATTGCAATGGACTGATGCAGTTTATTTGAACAACTGTGCACAACTATGTAATGGGGACACCAATCACAGGTAAGTCCTCTTGACCTACAAACACTGCAACGTAGTTGAAATATACAAAAGTGGTTCTTTTTAACCTCAACACATTGTAGTCAGTTGGAGGACACAGGGCCGAGTTCATTGTTTAACAATTGCAGTTAACAACAAATGTCAGAGCCAGACTGAAGCATATCTCGGAAACGGGCACCCTGCCCTAGTTTCACTTCTTGATGACGTAATCATCACTTCAACCAATACAACAACAAAATAATTGAACACCAATGACATTCTTTGTTCAGTTCATCAATGTTAATGCACTAGAACACAGATTCGTAACTGTGGACAGGCAGAGAAAAACTTACCTGGGCCTACTGGTATGTATTTGCAATGATGACCTAGTTATTAAGACCTGAAAAATGATAATTCTTGTGATTTTCAGAGAGAAGGGTCATTATAGTGTTTCCATGTTTTTGAAGCTGCTGTGGTTTGATTTTCTTCCAAGCAAGCATTTTGGCGGAAGTATTGGCCACATGAGCTGAGTCCTGGTTTCTAGGACATGTTGACCTAATTAATTGGCAGCCACGCCCACCATATGGAGCGGATAAGGTTTTACTGTCGCTAATATTGTTCAGCGATGTATTATGTACTGATGTTCCAAACGGTATGTCTCTACCCCGAAGTGAAGGATCAACCTGTTTTATTAGTATTGGACCCTCCACTATGAACATTTTATTCAACTTAGATCTAAGTCTGGGTCTAATGTAGTGGGAGGGAGAAAATAATGAGAAAGGGAGGGATGTCAGAACATAAGCAGTGCCTTATTATCAGCAAAATCCAAGTCCACCAGTTGATCTGTTATAGTTCACATATGAGATAAATTCTCCTGGAGGTTGAAAAGCAAAAATAAGTGCCAACATAGTTCATTGTATCCTTCTCCTTCCATCCTCAGTAGCTAAGGATATGACCAGCTGCTGGCCTGAAGAAAAAAGAAAGGGAGACATACCAGTTTTATTTTTAATATTCTGGTTTTGTTCTCTCATATGGGTTGACACTGCCTCTGGCTTTTCAGAAATCTTTTAATTAAGGGCAATGATTTTCTGTTATTTGGCCTACGTATTCTTCTTAGTTGCCTTTTATGACATTCTTTATGAAAAAGACAGTTGATTTATTCTGTGCTCCCTTTTGGGAGGTGCTTGTTCTTGTGATATTTGTGTTTGTAATGATGTTTGTTTTTCTCCCCATTCTATAATTGTAAAAGTTGTGACTAGTAACTAGCTCCTCCTTTCCAACTGTGGGTCCATGAAGATTATCAGCAAACCTGTGATTTGGGATCCTATCCTAGCCTGTGGTTTTACAGATTGGGTTGAGTGCCACAGACTTCTCAACCATCTTTCTCTATTCTCACATGCTATTAGGCACTTTGCTAGGTTTGAGACCAATCCATTCATGGATATTGCACACCTCTGTTTTTGCCCTTCTCTTTGTTTCTTGTAGAATGTCTTTAGCAAGTTGATCTTTATATACGACCACACTGCCTTATTTTACTTCTTTCACTGTGGACAACAGGTTTTTGTATGATTCAATGGCTTGCCGTACTCCGGCATGACTCTCCAAATCAGTAGTGTGGTCTTTATGTTGGTTTTCTTGCAAAAACATCTCATCACCAATGCCTTAATCCTGCCTTAACATACATTCACTCTCAACTTATCAGAATTCATCTCAAACACATAGAGGTGTATGTGGCAATAACCAACCATATTAGTCTTCTTTTAGAATGATTGTTGTGTTTCTGTCACTCTTGATGGATCTTGATCCGGTTAATGCCACTTACAGTCAGCTACATGGCTCTAGAATTAATTTCAGGTTTCAGTAGCTCATCAAGAACATCTGCTCCAAGGCACATGTGAGGGGCTGCGGGTCTTGAATGTGATTTTTCAAATGCTTGAGCTAGGGATCTTTTACACTTCAAATTCAGATTCAGCATGTTCAAATTAGAGGAAAGGTGTGGAAAAAAATTTGGTTTTGCACCTGCTTGCCATGACAACGTGGCAAATTTGGATTTTCTGTTTTGAAAATTAGCTATTTTCAAAAGCCTAAGGTTCCTAGAGTATTGAATGGGATAGAGTGAAATTTTGCACATGAACAATATAATCCTATATAGAAGACAAAATGCATTTGTTTTTTATATATATTTCATATATTTTATATAAATTTTTTACATATATGCATATTGATAGATGTAAATTTTTCACAATTTTCACCAACTATCCAATTTTCTTTCAATAGGGGAAAGGAAATCAGAAAAAGTGATGCATTTTATTAAAACATATGCTATGAGGATGTATATCCCAGATTTGAAGGCAATTGGTTGAGAAATAAAAAAGCCTTAGAGAAAAAAAGTGAAGAAATCATACATATTGAGAAAATCGCTATTGAATTTTCATAATATCTCAATACAGTCATTTAGTGGTACTGTGTTGGTGCTGTTCCGGTGTATAAAGCATATGTTTCTGGCCCTATCCATTGTTTTTCTGGCGTGAGAAGAATTCAAGTGTGTAAAAATAGCAAAAAACCCATTTTTGATAATTTAGTCCCAAAACCTTATATTCAGGATCTGCGCCCCTCCCCCCCCCAAAAAATCTGAGCTGCCTGTAGTTTTTCTCCCTTAAAAGTGATGTTTGCTTCGATACCATTGTTGCTGATCATAATTTTGTTTGTTTAGCCCTAATTTTGATGCCAAATGCTGTAGAACATTAATTTAGCCAAGGACTATGCTGCTACATTGGCTAGCTCCCACTATTTGTGTTCACTTTTCACATTTTTGCCTCTAAAAATCCATTAATTATCACAACCAAATTTTTTTTTGTCCTGGGTATACTGTATTTATTAAGACATTGTATGAACATTGCAATTGCCAGTTGACACTACTATACTTGAAAAGAGAGCTTGCCAAGTTACCCTGATGCGATCAGGAGACCTTCAAGCAGTCATTTATGTTAATTCATGCGGTGAGGGTCAAATCATGTGGTCACATAGAGGATTTCCATGTGATTGGGTATTTTGTTGTCCTTATAGTTTTCAAAAACACATTGTAGAGGACTAGAAACTGAAAAACAAAAGGCAACAAAAGTCAGACAGATCTAAATGAAATCTTTTATCTTTAATTTGCAAAACACAAAATTAACTAATAAAATGAACAAAATTAACCTATCCTATCAAATGACTGGGTGAAAAAAAAACATCTAGATACCTATGAATCAAAAGCTTTCACAAAGATTCAAAACAGATCGAAAATATCAGTTTTAATATGCATTATTAGTTGACTGTTCTGCTCATCGCATCTCTACAGTTCAGCCAGATCGAGATTAAAAGTCAAATTTGTTTCAGATTCATTTAATACAAAATACATGATACTCCCCACTTTTGACAATATGCCCATTGGGGCAACTTCTTTAATAAGTGATTCTTGAGAAATTTATTGTGTTTTGTTAGTGTTCTGATACTCAAGCATTTTATTTGTTTCTGATGCCAACATTTCTTTTTCTTGCACATCTTTGTCTGTCCTTTATGAGACTTCATGAACATCTTGCTCCATTTTGTCAAGCCCTTTGCCTCCCTCTATTTCTTCTATGAACTCCAAGAGTTCCATATAATCATCATGATTGTTATAGATCACAGTTCCTTCTATACTCATATCATCATCAGAGTCAAGCTTTTCTTTAGCCTTGCACTTTCTCTTTTGAACAACATTTTGCTGTTTTGATTCATTAAATTGAGCTCTTCATTTGAGTTTGTTTGCTTCTTTCTCATCTCTTTTTTGCTTCATTTCTTTTTTTTTTTCTCTCTCTCTCTCTCTCTGTCTCTGATCCTATTCTATTCTTCCTGTTGTTTTTCTCTTTCTTCTCTTTTTTTGCTGCATTTGTATTTTTCTCTTCTCTTTCTGCAGCCTTTCTTCTTTTCTTTTCTATTTCTTTTCTTCTCCAGCCCTTTAAGGAAAGATTTTCCACTGATATAGGAAGGCATATGGTTTAATTTTTTTGTCTTCTTTCCTTCCCCTTTCCCAGGTTGCAGAATTGGCAAGGCCAAAAGATCTTCTTTCTCTGTTGTCCTAGTGGCTGCTGCCTAAGGGATGATCTTTCTGTTGTTTTTCTTCTAAACATAGCTGGCCTGCCTTCTTTTGTTTCCGGACTTCAGAATAATAATTTTTCCTTAAGGCAAAAAAAGGGGTTTTCCTGCACGTCATATTGACCTTGGTCTTCTTCAAAGTGTCGCAAATGCACTTGGCAAGTGCTCTACCCCACTTGTGCTGTTATCACAACAATTTTTTTGAGAACATCATTTTCTTGTGTACTCGGCGATGCCTGGGGTCGCCAGCTGATGTTTGTGAAATAGTATGAGTGACTGGTGGGGAAGTTTGTTCTACATAGAATGTTGATTCATTTTGATTTTTGTCACAAGTTTGCTTACATATAATTGTAACTTTTTGTGAAAGATGGTGTCAGTTGCATGGTGTCATTTTGCCTGGTAGCATTGTTCTCAAGATTAGCAGATGATATGTCTGCCAATGATTCTGGTGGTGTTACCACCCTCATCTTAACAAAATGCTTTTTCATGCAGACAAAAAGGCGTTTGTGATATGATTTGTATTGCGACAGAACACCTGTTAATTGTTTTCCTGGTAGTCATTTTTTCTAATCTTCCTTTCATTGTCCTTTTACTTTATGCTTTCTGGGTTCAAATAAAAGTATTTTCTGGTAATCTTCATTTATATCCGTATTCACCCACATCGTATTAAATGTCGATAATTGTTAACACCTGATCTATCAGCTGAAGCTCAGAATATATAATCAATAGAATTTGGAACCATTTAACTCTCAGACCGAGAACTGTCTCCTGACCTTGTTTACATAACATTGTAAATTTTATTTGCTTTCCCAAGTGCTGATATTCATCTAGAATCACCCACACAAGACGGCACTGCATAGTTTATGGTATTTTCCTTCTCCTAGGTCAATTGATGACCAGCGGTGTGAAGTTCTGTGATCCACAATGCTTTTGGTATTCCAACAAAGGCCAGAACCTTTTGTCACAATTGGGACAAAACAGTACCGTTACTCATATACAGCTGAGTTTTAAAAAACCTACGGAAAATGACACAAGAAAAACTGGAAAAAATTTAGTGGTAAGAAGCAAATGCAGTGTTAACATGGGCAGTTCCAGATTTGAACTTCATCGTGGGATCTCTCTATTTCTCTCATTCGCTCTCTCTCTCTGCCCTGCCATTTTCATATCAACACCAGATCTGTTCCTATGAATCGTCTGGAGTTTTTCAAGGACATCATTGAGCAGTCAGTTTACTTTTCTTCTTCTGCTGTGTTTGTGCTCATCATTCTCTCAAGTGTTTGAATATCAGGGCACAGACTTTGCAACCAGTTATAAGAACTTCATATGTCGATGCAAAGTTTCAGGCCTCTGCTGATTCCTTAACACAGCAAAAGGGACATAATTATCATGATATTTCAGATGCCCTTATGTAAATTTGACTGGTATTGCCAGCCAGCAAGCAGCTCAATGCCTCCTCTTCCTCCTCATCATTACCATTTTGTATAAATGCCTTAAAACTAAATACCAAGTGTCACAAGGCTGAAGGAAAGAAAGCAGAGACACCCCAGGTGCCAGCCTCATGTGGTGTAGAGCAGTGGTCCCCAACCCGTGCACCACAGACCGGTTCCAGGCTGCGGATCAATTGGTACTGCGCGCCACACAGGAAATATTTAATTATTTCCATTTTATTTACTATCTGAGTTCATTGATTTTTTATTTTCCTTTTATTATTATGCTACTTGTCAAGCGAATCACAGTGACAGAAATCTATTTTTATTCAAGAAATAAAGTGTTTTAACACACATACAGATACAGGTATGGCCGTACCCACTTTGCACTATCTACGCTGTCGCAGTTTGGTCAGAGAAGCTGTGATGGTTTGGATTTGTCCAGCATTCATCCTGTACATTACACCTTTGAGTGTTTGACCATCTCACAACCTGATCTGTTTGTTATCTTCTCTACCAGAGAATTTTAGTGAAAGAATAGAAGGATAAACAATACAGCTTGCAACATTGTTTTAGATTTGCTTGCAAGTATTCACTATTCCGAACTTGAACAATTAGGAACATGTTTTTTCTTATCATATTATTTCTCTGCAAGTTAATCATATTTAAATACGCTCACCCACCACCTCTACCTCCAGTCTCACCTTACTTGTTACCGCATTGGCAGTGTCAACTTTCACTCCAGCTAGGAAGGAAAGAGAGCCCTGGGCTCCGAGAATGAAACCCACAGTACATGTACTTAAAATTAGTTACTGCCCTCACCACTGTATGGAAAAGGTTGGACAGGGATGATGTCATACTATTTGTGAGGGGTATTGAAGCCATGCCTACAACAATGCCAAGAAACTGACTATTCAATCATGCTCTTAAACTTGACCCATCAGGGAAAAAACAAAAACAGTGTAGATTTTTTTAAGAAAAAGAAACAGCTTTGATTGTACCCTTTCTGTTATTTTTTTTTTTTAAAAAGGCATTTTGTATGATTTTTTTTCAAAATCTCCCCAAACCGAGCATGCACAGATTATATCTGCCATGACAACATATTTAATTGCATAATGAAGGGACAGATGCATGAAACAGTCAGTCCATAAAATGACATGTCCTTTGTGAGAAAAATGCTTCTTAATCTGTTCCAACCTTATTTGCCTTCCTGTGAGAACTTCATTCAGCTGAGCAAGTCATATTCCATATTTTTCTTGAAAATAGTTGATATTCTATTATAAATTTCTTATTTTAAATGGAATCTCAGTGCAGGGAAACTATGGCATATTCTGATACAGAGCTATTGTAACTGTAGATGGCAATCTGATACAAGTGTTCTTCTAATTTTATCTGTTGCAGGTGAGTTGAACTGAGTGCTTTTGTTTGTTTGTTTGTTTGTTTTATCAGGAAAATCATCATGGAAAAACAGATCACTCAGGAAACATTTGATGATATTGTCAGAGAAAACATGACTGACTTTGATATGAATGCAGAAGAAGCAGTGAATGAGGCGGTCCAACAGTTTGAGTCACAGGTGTGTCCCATATTTTTCATGGTACTGAAAGTTTACCCATCAATCAATTCTCAATTGACTTAAGGCATTATTTTAATTATTTTATTACAGGATTATTCCTTCTTATAAAGAAACTGCACTGTGGTTCCTGAACTTTGTGTTCATTTTAAAATCAAGTCCTCCCGTTTAATTTGAATGCTAGGCCTAATAAGGGCTGTCTTGAAAGCAAAAGTAGTGCAAGAAAGGTAGAGGTAGAATGATGTTAGTTTTAGCCCCGAAAGGAACTGTTTATGAGTAGGTTTTAGCCTTGAAAAGGACTGTTAATGCTTCAGTCATAAAAAAGGGCACTTGAGTAAGTTTTACCCCTGAAAAGTGCTATTATAAAGACGGACCAACTATTCTAGAATTGATTGTTCAAGCCATTAAAATTAAATATAATTGCCTCGCACCCAGTTGAAATGAGATGTAAGTCACTGGGCTAGATCCCAGAAATCGGGCTTTGAATGATCAGACATCAACCTTTTTTTATTGCAGAAATAGAAAGTAAATTCATTTCTGAACCAGACAATATCAGTCTAATCCGCGATTTATAAACTTTTCTTCATTAAAATCAGCTTTTTGTGAGGTAAGCTATGTAGATTTATGTGTTCGACCATTCATTTAAACTCAATTTTCTCGGAATTTCAGTCATTGCTGGAAGGTCCCCCCTTGTCTCTTTAAACTGCAATATCTCTGGTTAAATAAAGCTAGCTCAAAACTTTTTTCACCATCTGAAAGGATATGAAATAAGCTTTCACATGATACAAAAAACCCATATGGTGAAAAATCATTGTACATCTCATTTGATGGCTGCGAGACAATTGTGTGAAGCATGGATGCAATCGGCAACAATTCATTGATTTAAATTTGATTCTTCTATTTACTGAACTGCTACTTGTCCACAAATCAGATGAACCATTCGTCAAAGAAACATGTTCTTGTTGATGAGTAATCTTTAGCCCTTGAAAGGACTGTTAATGCTTTAGTCCTGAAAAGGGCAGTTGAGTAAGTTTCATACTGGCAAAATGCTATTGATAAAGTTTTAAGTCTGAAATCGAAGCAATCACATAGGCTGTGATGGTATCAGTATAACGTATAGTACATTTATGCTTATAGCATACCTGTACTGCAGATTCTGCCAGGATGTTTGATCATCGATCAATTGCTCGGCAGTGGTCCTGGTACGTTGTTTACATCCCTCTCCCCCCCTGTACATATGGCCTACTTATCCCGCACGCAAGTGCTTCGCTGACTCTGTTGGTAGCCCCTCAGGGTTTGCCCATTGAAGTCGGCGTGTGAAGGCGCACTGATGGCAAGTGTTCTGTCCTGAGCCATCACATGAGACCAGCCAGGCGGGTTCTCCGCTTTCTAATGGGTAAACCCTATCTCTACCTTCCTGTGGTAGCATTTGTGCTTCAGGGTATCTTACCCTAATGAACAGACAAGACAGAGAGGGCTTGCCCTAGCTGGGGGGTTATCCAGCAGTCTCCCTCTTCGTAGAGCTCGTACAGTAACCGGTATCGCACATCCCGCCGGGGTGCAGGCCACTGCATGGGTGGACGCTTTGCCAACACTGGCCCGCTCCGCCCCACGCCTTGGGCCACGAGGTAGGAGGGAGCCCAGGGTGGGGCGGCCCAGGTCTGGCCCATGTTTTGTGACGAAGCTCAGTACAGGCCAGTCCACACTGCTTCCTACAGCTGTGGGGATTTGAGCAAGCCAAGTTTCTCCCCACACACTCTTATGGTCACTGTTTTTAAAAGTCATTCGGGCTGTGGATCCCTTATAATGCACTTAGGATGGCGGCAGTGCCGCCCTCAGTTCAAGTCCGAGTAATTAGGTTAGGTCGATTAGTAAATGGCAAGTTGCGTATAGTCTTGATGGCGACACCAGGCAATAGGTCTTGGGGCACTAGCGCGTAGTCCCTGTTGGAGGTCGCCATTTCCAACTAAAGTGCCACGCGCTCGGCTTGCTTCTTTTGATCTCAGTCATCCGTAGTGCCTGGACCTAGAGAAATCGGAGGAGGCAAAGCTTAGGTGCCAGCAGGTCTGGTTGGTATGCTGCCCTGCTCGCCCCTTGCACCGGGTGGATGAACCAGTGGCCTCCTCGTTTGCTTATGAGGAGGGCCTCTCCAAATTTTACATGTGTTTTTAATCTCAATTCGGATTTCCTAGACAGTGAGAATGTCCCTATCGGCTTGTAAATGGGGATTTGCTCACAACAGACGAACAATCTTATCCCCGACGGAAGCTTTGCAACCTATTTGTTCCCCCCAACTCAACTGAACTCTCATAGGACTTAAATGTCTATTTTGACGCAACTCAGATACTGACAGGCCAGGTTACTGCACAATTGCCCTCTCCGGATGGGAAGAGCTCACAGCCATTTGGGATTGGTGTCAAATCCCACACACAGAGCTCATTCATTAATTGCCTAATGCCTCTTGTCAGATCCCCACCACTGTCTCCTTTGTTTTCAAGCCGCCAGTAGCATTCACGATGGTGGAAACCATGTGGAGATGACAAAAGCTGATTTTTACCTTTTTGGCAGCACTGACCATTATGCAAGAGGCATTAACTCACTTGAGACCAGGCCCTGGCTTCAAGCACAACCCCCCGGGACCGTGGTTTTAGGGTTATTTTCAAAAAATCATTGTCTGTGTTCTAGTTGTTTTTTTTTACTCTTTCCAATACAACAGCAGTCCAGTTTTACCCTCCAAAGTAAGTCTAAAGTCACCTATAAATGCAGTTTCTGGATCTACTTGTAATTTACAATGGGCATAGACAAATCTAGAACTATAAATTATTTACATACAAGTTACACATAAAGAAGAGTATGTGTGCTTATCAAAATATAGAAAGAGGGCGTGGCATTGTTTACAATTGAATATTTGATCTGATAACAAACCCCAGCAAATAGTCTCTGTTGATGAAATGATAGAAACGTGTCATCGATAACCAGTATCTAAGTTCTTGCTTGGCACAGATAAATCATCATCTGAATCACTTTCTTCGATGTCTGAGTTGGTCGTCTGAAAGTATTCAACCACCTCACTTTCTTTGAGGTCGAGACAGTGATTTGAAAGGCTTCAAAATACCGGTTCAAAATATACCCTCGCTAACTTTCCAATGATGGCTTTTCGGAGTTTACCGGAGGAAGGGAAGGCTAATTTTAGAATAAACATGGATACACTGGTGGAAAAGGTGGATTGGGCGAGTTTTTAAATTTTATTTACAGGAACGAGATATCTCGTCCTTGATCCTCCGAGGATGTTCGTTGAGGACAAGTTATCTCGTCGTTGGTCCCATAAATCTTGCTCCTGTGCTCTCAACCTCTTCCCCTTTTCTCTTCCAGACGTCCTTTGTAGGGAATCAGATATTTCACCCATTTGTCTCTTCTCCAAGAAATGGGTGAGCCAAATTATGGCCTGGATTTCTGAAATTGTTAGCTGGAAGGTGGGCAGTTTTCTGATGGTAGCTTAAAAAGGAAATTGACTTTGGTACCTGGATTTGTTGAATTAAAAGAATGTCTTAATTTCTCACTCAGCATTGTTAAAAGTTTTTAGGACCCAAGAAAGTTAGAAGTTAGACCCATCATCTATACAGTTAGAAAGTTAGACCCATCCCTATTAGATTTAGCATTGTTAAGTTTACTTGTTTCTTTTAGTTTTGACCAGCAGTAAAATTTTCCTGGGCCTGGCATGCAAACAAGTGGGTGGCCTCTCCCAGCAAGTTACCTGTCCATTACGGAGCCAGATCTGGGGGAGCTACGACCCAGTGAGTTCAGGAGTTAAGGCAGCAACTCAGACCGAGAATATATTGGGGAGCTGCGGCACAGGAGATCTCACCAAAAGCTTCTTAGAGTAAGGGAAAATCTGTATGACTACATCTGCTCTTGGAAGTTATAACTTTATGGGTCCCTCTTAAAATTGGTACTTTTTTGAAACACATTTCTTTGACCCAGCTTAACACAGATAGTATTTTCAGCTGTGTACTGATTGATGAATCATATTCTGACTCATTATTTTTTTATACAGCATTCAGTTATCACAGTTATCCTCTTAGGATTGTGGAGTCCACAACCTGAATTTAATACTAATGTGATTAACATTATTTACTCAGAGAATTAAATTTTGTGGAGAAAAGAGCCGCACCTGTGATTCTCAGTATTGAGACTAAAATCATCTGAACACATTGTATGTCTAACTTACCATGGCTTCTGAGGCAAATCTGGATCCCCTGAAAAAGCAGAAGGTTAAGCCTTCTTTTCCTGCCCTTTCAGTAATGATTGGCTCTGTAATAACCAATGAGTCAGTTTCCATTTGATCTGTTGACTTACCAGTTCTGAAACATTCTGCTGAAAATATTTTCCTGATTTCAGAATTCTATTACAAACACGAGTTGTTTATAAAAGTATCATTGGCAGTGTTACTGCAGTATTAGAGATTTAGTCATATTTGAAACGTCTTTTGTTTCTAGTGCCTTCAGTTGCATTTGCTTCCTGGATTCTGGTGACTCTGTGACACAAAGTGAAATTCTGACTGAAACAACTCACCATACTCTTATATCATGGTGTGAGCCAGAGATTGATGGAAGTACATCAGCTGGACTGGATGCAAGTGATCTTGAACATGTAACTATAGTATTTGTTGCTTCAATTCCTTCCATCACCTATCTAACAACAGAAGGCCTTTATTAGAGCAGAGGCGTCATTTGTGTTAAGTTAAGTGCCAGCAATAGTTAGGTAATCACTTCATGAAGCAAAATTTTGGCTTCTTAGTACACTGAATGGACGCCGGATATAAGTGGACGCCGGATATAAGCAACTCGGATATAAGAAAACTCGGTTATTGTCAATGAATTTTTTCCCCCGGCCAAACTCTTCTTTATTATGTATTACAAAAACTCGGATACAAGAAACTCGCTTATAAGAAAAC
>JBCAUA010263740.1:0-35662 GCA_038406235.1 Peronia verruculata | reverse complement strand
TGAGTGAGTGAGTGAGTGAGTGAGTGAGTGAGTGAGTGAGTGAGTGAGTGAGTGAGTGAGTGAGTGAGTGAGTGATGGGGTGAGTGATGGGGTGAAAATGTATGAATGGGGGAAGGTATACACTGATGTTATGAGTAAACTGAAGGTGGAATCAGTTTGACACAGGTAATACCTGACACTGATGACAATGTAATTTGACATTAAAATGACAGAATGTTACTAGATGACCAGGCATGAAAACTGGCAGGAAAAAACAAATTCCAGGACTTTGTTCGAAAGACTATACAGGTTTTCATACCTGGCCTCCAACCTGATTGCTATCTCAATCCTTTTTACACTTTACAAACTTGTGAGTGTTGACATTTTAAACTACACAAATCAATTTACTTAATTCATTATCATACATCAATTTCTCAGGCTCCCCAAACCAACAAATGTCTTGCGCCCACAGCAAATGAGTCCGAGGTTGCACCTGGCAAATTTTGAGGCTATGGCTGTTTCTGACTATTTTCCGACTCGAATGCCAATTTTTTTTTTTTTTTAAATTTTCACATGAAAATTTAACATTTTTTAACCAGAGAAACAAAAAATTGATTTCAGAGTTGGAAAATACATGTACTTAAAAATGGCTGTAGCTTAAAATTAGCCTTCTGACTCATTTGCCCTTGGTGCAAGACACAAATAGGATTTTCTCTCGTTTATATCCTGCTATGGATAAATGGATATATGTTTATCCACTTGTCAGGCATCCACTGCCAAACTTTCTCAGTGGATGTCTCTCCTCCAGTGTGTGGCAGTAGTCTGCCCTTGTCAAAATATCATTTAAGGCTTTCTTCAGCATGTTAAGGTGGTTGTTTCAACTGTGCCGTATACAAACATCCCACGGTCAGTTATTCATGTAAGTTCTCCAAGTGAAATCTATACAAACAAGGATTTTTCATGGGAAAAGCGACAGCATGAAACTAACAATTCCACCTCCCTCGGCTGTGGCTAATCATAATTACTGTGAGAAACAATCTCTTAGTTTGCAGACTCTGTGAGCACTTTCTAAGTATGTTCTAATGCTTTTACCAACTTCTAGTTTGCAGAAGTTGTAAGCACTTTCAAAGCACATGTTCTGCCAACTTCTAATCTGCACTTTCTAAGTATGTTCTAATGCTTTACCAACTTCTAGTTTGCAGAAGCTCTGAGGACTTTCTAAGCTACATTGTGGTATCCAGGACAAAGTGATATCTTTTGTCAGAATGTTGTAACTGACTCTTGCATTTATGCATCTTTCCACACACAAAAAAGTAATTACTTCAATATTTTAATATATCTCGGCACTATTCACATGACTGATCTAGAAGCTGGTTCTGTACTGAACTCAAAGTGACAAGATCAAGACAGTCTGGAAAGGAGCAGCAAAGGTGTGCAGTGAAACACCAGTTAGGTGGTACAAGATGTTAGAAGTGTCACATATGGATTTGGAAACGTCAGTCAATAACACACAAGTGCTTAGTGATATCAAACTGTCTTAAGAAAAAATGACATGACCCTGATTTCTATTTTATTAATGGACTTTGAAAGATGACATTATACCACAGTTGGAAGTGTCCTTGATATTTATTGTGTAACTCTGTGCTGAGCTGTGAGACCACACAGAAGCAATGGAAGCCAGCTCACAGGCACAGCAGGCACTACTCACCTTCTCTGCTTTCTTCTCCACCTGATGAGCACTCTCGTCGATGCGGAACTCCGCCAGCACTATGGCATCCTTGAAACTGTAGGTGTCACCCTGAGAGAGAAAGAAGATGTCGTCCCTGTCTCATTGACCGACCACTGGATACCTCATAACATCACCACACACAACGCCATCTACAGCTATGCTCACAACACAAATGGCACGACATTACAAACATGGGCCTAACATTTTCAACTCTGCTATCAATTTTCTTACTTTTTTCTCATTCTTTAAGATTTTTTTGTTGTTTGTTTGTTCTGCACGATGGGGAAAAGTAAAATAAATACTATCAAGATAAGTTATCAAACTACCTAAACTCCTACATGACATGCAGGGTGTATTTCAGACTAACAATCCAGATATCATGCGTCATACAACAGTTCCGATGTCTTATGTACATCTGTCTTACACTGAAATATTTCACTCTGTAGTTGCACACTGAGCATAAGTTTCGGGGGAAAACACTGGGCATGGTTCAATACTCATAGTCAGGCTCTGGCTTTTTCATTCCTTAAATGCGCGACTATTTTGGTGTCATCTAACTCTCATTTTTCACTGAACACATGGCTAAACTTCAGTTTATTTTCAGTACATCCGTCTAAGGTACACAAAATGTAAAGATTTTACATACTGCATCAATCAACGCCAATTTGTGGTGGGTAGAAACAGTGCAGTGGCTTCTGCTGCCAACTTTGTGGTCTGTACAAGTCAATACTGAAAATGTTTAAACCTAACCAAACTGTCGCTGACTGATCAATCAAGAACCACTATTGTGTGAGGGTCAAAATGCTTTAAATTATTCCCCCTGCGCCCTTTTTCTAAATGAAATAGTTACACTGTTCTATCAAACAATTGTCCAGCATTGTCAGTTTTTGTTATATAAAAAAGTAAAATACATGCAGGCTCCATATATTATATCATAGGCTTGGTGACATGGTTGTAAGTTCCGTAGCATGAAAGAGAAATTTCTACAATATAGATGTAATATCAGTTACTACAAATTCTGCAGCTCACAGAAAAAGCTGAAATTGAAGTAAAGTATTAACAGTCAAGAGACTTTGATAAAATATCTGGTCAGATCATACAGGACGGTGCGACACGGTGCCAGTGCGGTGATGGATACTCTTTGTCATGGTAAGTATTATCAATATGACTGAGAGTTATGAATAGACCCAGGCAGGCAGGCAGACAGGCAGGCAGACATACTTATGAGCTAAATGATCCATATTAACAAAACAAACCCGATGAACACATACGGTCATCAACAATTTTTACATATCACAAAACTGTCACACAAACAAATCACAACTGCTTGCTTCTATTCATGATTTGATTTATAATGAACCCTGGGCAAAAAATCATTGATAAAATTATACCCAGTGACTATTGCCACCGCGTGGAAAGTTTATCTGGGTTTAGGTTTGGACCAGATGAGCATTTTTAGCCAGATTCATTTCCTTCCTAAGAAGCTGTGTAGTAAACACTGTTCATAAGTCAAGAGATTGAGGGTGGAGGGCTTTAATGGACTTTTGGTCTCCTGTGGCCACATGGCTGCAATAGTTGCTACCAAAATTATATCCATTTTTAAAATATATATTTTCATCTTTTTTCCCTATTTATTTTTCATCTATCTTTTTTTAGCGTCTAGAAATACTCAATGCACACAGTGAATTTTTCAAGCGAATGTCAAAAACATCATTTGAAATACATAAGGAATTCATCTAATGGGGAAAAAAAAAAAAAACAGTATATTCTAAGAAAAATGACACAACCAATCATATGAAAAAAAAAAAAAAAAGAATGACACTGAGGCTATGGTTGACAACATTGACAATGAGAGAGATGCCCATATGAAACATGTCCCATGCAGCAAAGTCGACCGCTGGATGTCAACAGAAAACCAATGGATGATGCACAGGAGGGAGATAAGAGGCCATATATCTGCGTGCATGTTAGGGCACAGGGTTAGAACAGAGATGCCACTTAATGCTTGTCTCAAGAATAATTATTTGTGAAGATGTACAGTCAGGCAAAGGAATCAGTCATGTCCTAAAATCCATACCTGCATGATACTATCCATAGTATGATACACGAATACATTTGATTTGCATCTACATATATTTCATTCACTTGAAGATATCACATCAATAAAGGAAATAAGATTTATCATCACCAAATTCTTACAAATTTTTTCAGTTCTATTCCCTCAGAGGCTTCTATACTCTCCTTCTGTCTATCTCTATCTCTCTCTCTCTCACACACACGAACTCACATACACTTCACACACAGCAAGAGACAGACAGAAAGAGAGAGCTCTGTTCGGCTAGTGCCACCCACACAGATTGTATGTCTTTATATAGCAAGCTCTTCCCAAATCTGAAATACTATAAATGGCTCTGTATTTTAGAACCCCATCTTGTCAAATGATATGCAGATTTGGGAGATTTTTTGTCCATTTCTGTATTTAAGTGTGGGTACATGTGTGTGTTGTTCTTTTTTCTTTTTTTCTGTGCTGTTAGCTTTATTTTTGCCACCTCTCATAGCTATGTTTACCAACAAAATAGTTCTAAAATCAAAATCTCCCAACATGATAACAATGGATGCTTGTAAATCATGAATGGGTAGGTACAATCTTGTACAATCTGAAATGACAAAATTTGGGATGAAAAAATGTCGTGAGAGTGAAGTCAAAAGAAACATGAACAATAGTAAAATTGGACAGCAAAAAAAAGGCTGGAGCTTTTATCACAGGAAACGTCTAATACATACAACAGGGATGTCAAACTGTTTTCATGCTAAAGTAGGAAACCTTTCATCCCCTATGTTTTCCATGCCTAATTTTCCACGCTTTATTCTAGCTGCAGATATAAAAGTTGCAGTATCTTCATTCCCAAAGGTTAAAAAAAAAAAAGAAAATTTAAATGAATTTAGAAAAGGGCCAAAACATTTATTTACCTACTAAAGCAGGAAGTCTGACATCCCTGACACAGCACAGGCAGCAGATCACCACTAGTGAGGGTGATTTGGTATAGTGAAAACCATTCTCCATGCTACTCAGACAATCATTCCGTTATCACAGCAACTACCGTAACAACAACAATAACACAGTGTCATCTTCAGCAGCAACAACATCTCAAGATGCCAGCAACATCCAACAAGATATACATCCAACATCCAACACAGAGATGCCAGACCAACACGCACACTGACAGACGTACAAGTATACAAACACAGAGGTCGGGCACAATGCAGGAAAAACTCTAGGTCACAATGCACAGTATCCTATGTACAGGGTCCTAGGTGAGATTTCTAACAATTTTGTGTGTCTGTCTACATAACACGTGCTCTATCATCATGGGACCATCTTAACATATATCAGCCACAGCACATCCTCTCCCCACCCCTGCTGTCCCAGGTCTGGCTAGAGTACCCAGTGATGTTAATCCTGTCTCCAAATGCACTGTGTTTGCAGGAAATACTGTACTAAAACTGAACTCCACTCTCTTTGTGAGACTGGCCAGCCAAACCTATCTGATACATCTTAACTTTGTTGCAAAAATTGTGAAGTAAAGAACTAGCCTAGCGGCTGGGCCATTGGACTCGGGATCTACAGTTCTGAGTTCAAATCCTGATAGGTCCCGACATTTTATTCTCGGAAAAGACAGTTTACACACATTTCCTGACTCCACCCAAGTATAAATGTATACCTGACTATAGACAGTGATTGATATTGTCAGACTGATAAGGATTTGAGCACCTAACAGGCAGCCGACTTGTCTGCTTCCAAGGAAACAGAGAACTTTCATGAGTGCCATCTTTGGGTCTGTCAGGGTTATAACAGATTATTAAGTGCTTACTGCCTGTACTTTGCGGCAATAAGCGCTGTGAAAATGCTCTCTGTTATTACTAATGTACCAACACAGTGCACTGGCTCTTGACCTCCTTCAGTCTAACTCCGCCTCAACGTCCAGTGATGCCGTTCCCAATTGAACTAATACAACAACTCTATACTTTTTATATGACAGTGTGAACTTGGCCGAAAAGCAGTTTTATTGTCAGACTCACAACTGTGTTGGTCTCGCCTTTTCACAAATTTAGTGTAGTATTTAATTTAAACTTTGGAGACAGAGTTAACATTAGTGGATAACTAGCCACAGCAGAAAAACATGACATGGATCTCAGACATACGCGCTCTGTGTGCGCACTTTTAGTTCTATTTTGAGGACAGGCAACAGTGGGTACTCTGCCTGAAGCTGGGACTGACGAGGGTCAGAGGCAGATGGCCTTTGTTTGCAGATTAAGATATGACACTGACATCTCCGACTACCTGCCAAGAGTGACACATGGTGTTTCTGACATGGCAAAAGTTCTGCAATGACCAAAGGCATGCCAGCCGTTGTCCACACTGGGGCCTTGAGGTAAGTCTGTACCCAGGGCAGAGCCACCCACCCTTGTCCAGCTATACCTTCCCACCTTTTCAGACCAACATCCTGTAAGTGACCTACGTACCTGTCATCCCTCCCCAAACACATCTTCATCACCTACATTCTCCAGCTGTCTCTAGCTGACTAACTAATACAAGGTTCTTTTAGCACATACGATAAATTCTACAGGGATTTAATATTCACTGGACACACCTCTTCATCTAACCCTACCCCCACTCCAGTCTTTAATTTCATGATACACCTTCTCTCCCCTTCCCTTTGTCTTCAAACATATGTACGGCTGTGAAATATTGTAAAATCTCCACCTCCCTCACTGGGAGGGACTAAGATATGTACTGGGCTTTACAGGACGAACAGCCCTCATCTATAACCAGATGTAAGACTGCCAGTGAAGTGCCACCCAGGAAGTCCCACCAGGCGATTTCAAGTTACGGTTGTTTCCAACTAAATTCCCGACTCAATTACCAAACTTTAAACCACAATTTTCTTCTTTTTTTTTTCAGGTTAAAAAAAGTTAAATTTTTATTTTCTTGAAAAATAAAAAAAGGAAATAAACTAGGTACCTGAGTGGATAAATAGAAACTGCTGCAGCTCGAAATTAACTGACGCGACTTCTAACTCAAATACCCTGAGCACGGGACATTTTTGTTTTGACACCTCCCCCTCCCCCAATCTCTGACAATGTACGCCTCCCACCTCATCAATCCCAGGCTATCACCATCCCCATTAATTTCTCTCTCTAATCAAACTGCCTGCTGTCTACTCTGCCCAGATGTACAGACTCAATCCAGGGACAAGAGTGGCCGAGGTGTGGAAATGTAAATGTCACTAAGTGATAAGATTTAAGCTTGAGAAACGGATTAATTTTTTTTTTTTTTTACTGTCTCCATCCAATGTTTTGGTATCAATCAAACAAGACATTGGACATTTTTTTCATTGATAAATTTTCAGTTCTTTTTCTTGGGCAAAATAAAAAGGGATAGGCACTACAATGCTAGAGCTACGGTAGGGAGAAAAATACATTAAATTTTTTTTTTTTTTTTTAATATATCAACCAACTACATTTGATGACTTCATTGGAAAAACCAGATAAATCACATTTTACACAAAGTAAGAAAAACAGAAACTAAAGTTCAGAACTCTATAGTTTTTCACTGTATACCCTTTTAAAAACTCTTTTTATAGCTGTACTTCCCTGATTTTTCCAAATTATTGTTCTGGTTAACAAATCTTAGCGGTTTGCTTTATAACGTCGGAGCAATAACTCATTTTTCATAAAAATGTGACTTATCTGGTTTTTCCACAGAAGTCTGCATGTGCATTTCCACACCATAATTGGCGATACATGTCTTTGGCTTGAATCATTTTTTGGGTTGGTGACCATGGGACAGGAAGCTTTGGACTTAACACTGATCATAGTTTGAAGCTATAAAATTTGAAGTCATGAAACAGAGACTTTGAATATTCCTAACCCTATCACAGACTCTGATACAATGACTCCAAACATTTGCCTGTTTATCTGAGCAGTTTCATAGTTTCAATTCAATGTCCAAGCAGTCTGTAAAACATTGATCTTTGAGTGGGGTTTATTATCGTATTAAATTCTCTATGCTTTTTGCCTGGGTTAGTCAACTTTCAGTTCAATCACAAATGCAAATTACCAAATGAAGATTTGATTTAAAAAAACAGGTCAGACTATTTCTATCAACAATTTTTTCTCTTTGAGAGAAAGCCAGATTCCTTTATCACAAGTCAAATTTATGAATTACTCAAAGCTTATATAAATATACATGCAGATTCCACTCATACCTTCAACACTTTACAATTCTTGCTTTTCTTGTTTACCTTGCTCTTAAATCATGAATGTCTTTAACCATGCTAACTGCAACTTTTTTTTCTTTCTTTCTTTTTTTTTTTTTTTTTCAAACTGTCTTCATATCCTTGAAATCTTAAATCTGATTTGCTGAAAATTTTGAGTCTTGAACTGAAAGCTGTGAAAATACAGGGGGCAAACAAGGCCTTAGTGGCTGATGAAAAGAGAGAAAGATTGATTCAAATGACTGGAGAAGGGAGAAAATAAAACTTGAGCATGTGCATTCTCTGCGGAGATGGCCTTACCCAGAAAAACTTGTCCACAATCTAGAGGAAGGATGGCACAACATAGAGAATAAACAACACATTAAATTGGTCAGTGACATAACACGGCAAAATGGCATTTTTTTTTTTAAAGGTGAAGGTCAGCAGGAAATGGGTCAAGGACAACAGAAATAGGTCACAATAGAGCAGAAAGTAGGTGAGAATGGCTTGGAGTCAAGGACTACAGGAAGTAGGTCAGCAGGAACTTGGGGTCAGGGACAACAGAAATATCAGCAGGAAATGGATAAATGAACAACAGAAATTAGATCAGCAGATACCATGAGGTCAGGGACAACAAATCAAAGAAGGTCAGCCAGAAATGAGTCAAGGACAAGAGGGAGTAGGTCAACAGAAATGGGTCAAGGGCAGAGAAGTACGTCAGTTGCCATCTTGTAAAGGCCAATAACTGATGAGGGCAACAGGGTGACAATAGTAACACTACTGTATTTTCTACTTCCTGTTCACAATAGGGATAATAGCCTTGACCTCATTTCATGCTCAGTGAAGTTTCAAAAAGTGAACAGTGGTAGCAGAAGAGAGGATCTCAATAACAAACGTATCACTATCACGTATCACGGTTTCTGTGATAATTATGAATGTTCCTGTCTAAGGAAGTTAATGCTCTTGGTCTCTCTGGGTAAAAAAGTATGAGAGTTAGTTTCTCACTGTAGCAGTTACCTGACTCATCTTGGGTAAAAGATATAAATTCTATGAAATTTAACTAATGATCATTTGGAAGCTACTTCTACATCTGAACCTAGTTACGATTTGATCCACAAAAGGATACTAAAATGATGGGACAATGGTAAAGAATTGGGAAAGGAGAGAATGAGAGAGAGAGAGAGAGGGACAAAAAACAGGCACTTTGTATCTGGCATCTAAGCCATAGGCCAAACTCAAGCTGAAGGAATCTATAACCATGGGGCAAGGAAAGGAAGTGAATGGAACACTAATAACAAACAATAATAATCATGGTAACACTCATGGTAATAGTAATAATAATAAAATATAATCAAATAAATTATCAAGAAATAAACAAATAACTAAAATAAAACATGCTAAAATAAGAAACTAAATTAAAATTTGAGTTGGAGGAGGGAGGGAGACCACGCGTTCCAATCTATAAAGAATGGCTTGTCAGAGAAAGGGAGGTAAGAAGCAGGAGGGGGGGCAAAACAGAATGAGGCAAGAGAAAATCTGAGATCTTTTCCTAGCACATCGTCACTCCAGAGTTAAACTGTCCTATCTGCAACATTAGTTTGCTGTAGTTCAAATACAAGTAACAAATGGACTGATGTCCTTATATTTACCTTAAAAAGCAATTGGGTAAGAAAAAGTCACTTTAACAAAACAAAAAAAAAACAAAAAAACATTTAGTGCGAATTAAGAAATAATTTTTAAGAAAACAAACTTATAACAGATAATAAATTTTTCAAAAAATAAAAAATGTCTCAATTGAGGACTTTAGATGCTGTGCTGAAGTCAGTAGAATCAATAGTGATAATAAATACCAGACTAAGATTAATATCCAAAGTCATGTTCCCAAATATTTTAGTAAACAATGTATACTTGCACATACAGTCAAAAGGTTAATCTTTTTTTTCTCAAATTAAGAGCATCAATTTTTTGGTCACAATATAACACATCTTTATCTGAATAGGCTACATTTTCAGGACTCTAAGAAGTTTAAGTGCAGATTTCACTTCTGACAGGGATGGATTAAAAGATCCATAAATATCCAGTTTGAATTGAACCATAACCCGGGTTCAACAAGATACTTGCTATTATTTTTACTGTGTGGAAAACCAACGCTGGTTCAAAGACTAGTAACTCACCTACGATCA
Organism: Peronia verruculata; assembly: GCA_038406235.1. Classification (NCBI taxonomy): domain Eukaryota; kingdom Metazoa; phylum Mollusca; class Gastropoda; order Systellommatophora; family Onchidiidae; genus Peronia; species Peronia verruculata. Next base: position 25,514 of record JBCAUA010263740.1, on the reverse strand, counting down.
TTCTGCTCAACAAAAATGATTTGATCTATTACTTGTTCCTTCAGTGGAAGAGTTACACTGAACCTAGTATTTGACTCTTGGCTCAAAGTAGGTTGACAAGTGACCATCACATCATTTGCAGTGATTTTCACTCTGTCTTTGTCAAGCAGTTGGCACAGTTTAAGTGTGTAATTACGACATCCACATGGCAAAGTACACAGTGCCTGTCAGTAACTACCACAGCACTAGTAGCAAATGTCAAGATGACCCACATCATCAAGAGGCTCCATACAAAAATGCCATATTACTATGATATTACTGAGTGTTCCAACATAACTATTCTAAGATTGCATGACAACAAAATTAAATGCCATTATTTTAGTTTATTGTATACATATACAAGATCCATGTAATTTCCAAGTCATTCAAACAACTGGCTATGGGGTCTGGGATATCGATATCCAGATCCAAAAGCTAAATAAATTAGTGGGTCTCTTACAGGGATCTGGGATAGGTAGATGCACCACTCTAATTTAACAACCACAGTGATAACCCTTAAAACGTGACACTTCTGAATGCCTAGTATGACTGCCACTGGTGTATTCTTCTAAAAAAAAAGTGTGTTTTTTTCAGACTACAGCACTAATCATAAAATTTATTTTGCAATGTGAAAACAGGACCCAAAAAAAAAATGGACATTCCGTATCTCCTATGAAAATGCCACCATATTTTGTTTACACGGAAGGCTAAGCATAATGTTCTAAATCGGTTCAGTTCGTTTATATGCAAAAAATATATATATAAAAAAATAAGGACTGTCTGTCCACTGAAGAAAGCGTTCTTCACAGCCTGCTTTAAAGCTTACAAGGTTATATCATAATTCATACGATAAAGATGGTATTAAACAATGAAAGAAAATAATGAATAACATTGGGGAAAACGAAACAAGGTGGGGAGACTTTGGTTTGTTGTCAGCTGATGTGTAAAGGGAGTGGATTGTTTCCCAAGCCTGCAGTGTAGGGGGTAATACCACTCAAAGGTTGGGAAATTGGCAAAATGGTCTTGTAGCTTCAAAAAAGCAGCTGATGTCCTCAAACTTACTAAAGAAGAGTTGCGCTAGATGAAAAGAAAAAAATTATGTACAATACACGTCTGGAAGAAACAAGACTGCATTGAAAGTCCTGAAACATTTTTTTAACGACAGTTAAACCTTCAACAACAACAAATTAATCAGCCGGCAATTTTGGGCTGTTTTTTTCTTCATTGTTGTTGTTTTTTTTTTTAATTGTCTGAACGTGGGTCTTCTAAAGTCTTACTTCATATGTCCACAAGCATCTTAACAAACAAATATTAGAGAACTGTTTTACCACACTCATGGAATTTCTTTTCAAAGAAAATTAACTCTAGAACTGCGACCCAGCCTAGGGGCTACAACAACATGTGGCAGGCACTGAAAGGTTGTCAGTCTGGATCATCGGCTCTAGTACTTAGTCTCAGGGTGTTCGTTTTAACTACAGAGACTCCACTTTCGCTTCAAAGTGACACAATGCAAGCCTACATCCACCATCTTACTGACCAATGTCTTCCTCTAATCCCTCCTCTAACTCCACCCTTTCTTCAAATATAATATTTGAAAAGAGCCACTGGCAGGAGAAGCAGTCAATTTCATATGGGTGCCAATTTTATCTGTCTTCGTCACACATAGTATTTGTATAACAGATTTGTTCATAACCTAATGTAACTGCTTGGACCAAACCACTTCACATACAGGTGTAATATTTATGTTCATGTCATAGAAACTTAGCGCAAACTGCAAGCTATCATCCCTGTGACCACGAGGACTTAGATTATTGTTATTAGATCAGACCGGCTGATGTTGACGGGCAGCAGTGACTACAAAGAAATCTACACAAGTGATCTAAAGATGACATTAAGTGAGAGCACAAGAAAGCTATCTGATATATAAACTAATAGATATATTGGGTACTTTAACTTTCAGTCATGGAATTATAGCTCACTTGTACTTTAAACAGCTTGATCACTGGTCAATGCCAAACTTGTTGAGTGGGTCAAGTGGTCAGGGAGTCTGCACTATTATTCAATATAGTATAAACAAAGAAACTACATGTATCTGATAAATTTTTCCCATATTAAAATCAGCCGAGATAACCACCCCAAAGGAAACTGAAAGGCTTATGCACATTCATCACACTGTAACATCCTCCCGTATCAGTGTTTCTTTTGATTGTAGTTTCAGACCACTTGATTTAAGCGGGCCATGTGGCCTTTGATTCCTGTTCTTCAATCATTCCATTACCTTTTGGTTGAATCTGGCTCTACGTACCTTACGGATTCTTATTCTAAGAAAAAAAATGTTGCCTATTGAAAGATCTTAGATGTAGATGCAGCTATATTTATCATGTGACATTTTGACAACATGGCCCTAATTCTTGTTGACAAGCTGAGAAATATCACAGCGAAGCCACAGGCATAGACGGAAGGCCGGTTCGCATAAATACATGCTGAGCACTATGAAGAGGGCTAAATATACCAACAGCTACAGAGTCTGAGCTCTCTGAAATTAGCTGCTAACGAAAGCAACTGATCTCTTACAGTGAACCCACAATCAAATCAGCATTAAAAAAAATATTTCACCTGTTGGATATTGGCATGGTACACAGTACTAGGGTTGCGATACACTAACAAGTTAAAAAATGTTCTGTGTTTCAGTCATAAAAGATGGCATTTGGATGGAAAACATTCCCCTCAAGGAGACCCACAAATAATAGAACTAGCCCCAAGTTTCTTTTTTCTATGTAAATACATCTTTTCTTCAAAAGCATAAAAAATATTATTGTATATTTGGCTCACTTAAATGTCTATTCATAAAGCTCTCAAACTTATCTTTTTAATCAGACTGCCTGAAAAACTACATTCTATCATTATAGGCCTTCAATAAAGGCCTCCAATTAAAAGCAATGTCCACTCAAGGTTGGGGAAATTAGCATTGTATCTAAACCAAAAAAGCGGCAGAGGATAATATCATGAGACTTACAGAGACACGAACGCTCTAAAAGGGAAGAAAACAAAAATAAAGTAATTTTCCACCAGGGATAAAATATCAGTGTTCTACATGTCCTAAAACAAAAAAAATTAAAAAACATTAAATTCTCCTTTTCAATAAAACAAAAGCAAATAAATTAGAACACCAAAATATAAACAGCTGAATGTTTACAAATGAAAACTTTAAAAATGATTTTACAAAATGTAATCAAAAGTAATGTGTTGGGTATTCTACAATGATTATTATGGATTCATAAAGCCAGACCTTTTTCATTATGGATCACAAATTAATGTACTATAATCAGAATTGTGTTATATTCATTGGCTTTGGAAATCTGATAACTAGACTTCTCAGGCTACTGTGAGAGAAAGCACAGGTCAGAAGATGATGTGAGATAGGACGACAACACCCATCACAAGAAGGCCAAGTGTCTCTACTGGTCTAGAGATGCTCAGACATACAAACACCTATACAAAGACAGCGTTACAATATCACCATGTGGTCCTGGCCTAACCTGGCCACACAGACACACAGGCAGACAGACTGACAGACACACAGAGGGATGCTGTGTATGACCCACAGACAATGACTGGCAGGTCAGAGTGACACGGCTACTCATCCAATACAGGTATAAGGAACAAACAGGGTTACAATTCTATATCCTGTTTAAGACTGTGATCAAAGGGACACAACTGAATTGGGGGGGTGAAGACGAAACTGACTCGGGGAATAAAAAATGATGCATCACGTATGAACAGTCATAAAAATAAATTTGAATATGGAGTACAATATGCTAAGGAATACATAATAACATACAATTTGGTCCTTCGATATTTACATGAGAAATTGGCAGCATCAGGCTAGGTTACTACCGAATATCAAGATTACACCATGGTATTTCACATAATATGAAGATATTAATAACAAAGAACTGTTCTAAAGTCATTAATTCTCTCAAAGATAAAGCTATAGGCAAAATAAGACAGGATAAAAAATACATATAAATAATAGATATAAATAAATAGATAAATAATAGACTATAAATAAAAATAAATAAACAAACAAACAAATAAATAAATAAATATAATTATTGATCAATAAATGAAATAATTTTTTAAAAAACTTTATGAGCATTGTTATCTCTTCAGTGATACAGAGAATAAAAATCACCAGGAAGTATATGAAAGATGCAGACCAATGTGAAGAAAAACATTTCAAAATATCCAATAAAAAAATAAATTAATCAGTCCATAAACGAAATCTGGAATGGAGAGGCTCAGACTGATAAAAAGGGGAGGGGGAAAAAAAAACAACGGAAAAACAAAATCTGTAGAAAAAACTTCAACCCCACTTGACAAGTAACAGCCCATGACAAATTTGGGAACAAAAAACAACTTGAATATCCAAACATAATTTCCAAGTAAGTGACAACAAAAAGTTGACTCCATTTTTTAAAACCAAACATTTGAAACACATATACCACAAAATAATTTGAAAACCATCAACAAAAAACAAGAAAAAATAACAAGCAAATTCAACAATTTCCAGTAACTTTTCATAAAAATCCATAAAACAAACATGAATTGACAGGATCTTTTCCCACAATAAGTATACCTCCTAACAATATTTCAAAGTACTAAGACATAAAAAAAAAAAAAAACAGTGGGGACGTCATACCCTTAATCTGCAAAGTAACCAGTATTAATTTAAGCGCTGAAAAGTTACCGCATCAAAAACAAAGAAAAGCGTTTTATGATTTCCTGGTTAACTTTTACCTTGGTTAGATCAAAATGGAAATCCATCTCAGAAAAGACATCAGTAACTGAATAAAACTTAGTACTGATCAAAATATGGAGGAAAAAAATTGTGAAAAAAAAAAAAAAAGCAATACCTTGTTCCCTACATTTATTTTGGACCTGTCTGAGACCTGAAGTAGGTGGGAAAATAGCAATTCTGCTGTGATGAGGTACAGTCATGTGTGTAACATTCTCTGGTATGTCAATTAACTGGGCATTGTTAGCTAAAGATGATTATATTGCAAATATGAAGACAGTCAGAGCTAATATTCATTCTTTTATTTTATGCAAAATGTTGTGCCTGCAAGGCGCACTCTCAATCTCTGTGTGTCCTTTTGCACAGTTCCAGCAGGTAGATTAATTCTCTTTAGCAATTTCTATTTATGACTTATATATCACAAACCGAACTGGACCCTTTTCTGTGGGTGCCCTATTGGCCTGCATACATCAATAATCTGCTTTAACCTTTCTTCCTTGTTCTTCCTGGCAAATGAAACACTTTTTTTAATCTTTGAATTGCCACACTGGCCTGGAGCAAAATTATTTTCAGCCTTTCTATTCACTGACTGAAAGGATCTTATCTATGTCTTGATTTAAACTGCCCAAAAATGGCAAATTTAGGATACCAACAGTTAGGACAAAACCACTCAGCTCTTACCTTGGCTTTGCACATCAGCATGACTTTGTCAAAGAGGAAAATATGCCTGTAAGAGACAAGATAGGAGAGTTAGAAATTACCTCATGACAAATGCTGATAATGAGGCAGCAGTTTGTAAAATGCTTCAGTCAAAACATTTACATACCCACTGATGTCTGCATGTTCATGAAAAAAAAAAAATTGATTCATTCCTGTATGATCTGCTTCTTTTTTTCCCTCCCAACTTAGTCACATGACTTGCTGACACCAACTTTTAGAGTTCTAGAGTTGAGTTGAGCTATGGTAAATTTTAATAAAAAAGAGAAAAATCTAAAACGTGCTCCTTTGCAACATTAAAATTCAGTTTTACATATGCATAGAACCATAATACAGAGGAAACTTACAATCAAGAGTCTTCATCGAGATTATAATTAATGCCAAGAATGCCATACTACTAAGTTATTTAATAGATAGCTGAATTCCTGAATAGCACATCTTTGCTTTCAGTTTTCATCACATCCTACACAAGACACCAGCAGCTTCATGTACGCTCAACCACATTAGAACCTCCCTCTATCTTATCCCCACCACGCTCATCAATCCAGCTCAAAGACTTAACATCCACTTCATTATGGTATTTTATACATTCAGTCAAAGAGAACACCTCTCTCCTACTCCCACCCTGCTCACTGACCAGTACATTCATCAAGCTTCCAGTGTATAACCCTAAAAATTTGGTAGAAAAACTCATGGTGTCTCAGTGTTTCTATACTGACATCTCTTCATGCTCTAAAAATGACAGCTTAGGCTTAAAGGCAATATGTCTTGCACTTTCGGGCAATCACGAGTTATAGCCGTTTTTAACTATTTTCCAGCTCAGATACTAATTTTTTTCTCCAGTAAGAAAAGCTTGAATTTTCATGTTGTGGAAAACAACAAAAACATTTTGGTATCTCAGTTGGAAAATAGTTGAAAACTGCCAAAACTTGAAATCTCTTGCCCTGGGTGCAAGACATGTAAGCCAAATGTTTCCTCTTTATAATGCGTATTAGTAGAGACAGGAATCAAATGAAAAGCATATTAATGTTACATGGCATGCCTTTGGCCAGACGAGGCCTTTGACACTTCTAATAAAATTAATATGTATGCTCACACAGAGATGTCAGGCAAAAGAAGGAGTTTCTGGACTAAATGGAGCACATGCCATTAGTGTGTGAGAGAGAGACAGGCAGAGATGAGGAGAAATACTGCTTAGATAGAGAGTGGCATGCCTGCATGCTTAGATGTTAGGAAACACATGCTTAAAAACAAAGAAACAGAGATGGCAATGACCAGCAAAAATATGTCAGATGCATACAGAAATGTTTTACGGTTCTCCTGCATTTCAACAAAGGCAGGTTTATGATCTTAACAATCTGATATTCTAAAACTCTTCTCTTCACACATAATCTGAAGTTTGAACGCAACAACCGGACAAATAAATTTACTGAAGTATATAACTCTCAAATGGTTTCACATTAAACAATATCAAGAATGTGCCATAATAGCAGATATTTATTTCCTCAGTTTTAGCTGGATTTTGAACAACCTATAAAGATCATTCTTTCTGTCAAGTCTGTTTTAAAAGAATCATATGTAAATAATACTATACTGATACAGATATTAGTTTAGCGAAGTAGAAAATTTACAAAGCTGTAGAGTGAAAGATTAAATGGTTAATGTTAAGTGAGTTTTAATTAATTTAGTACAAGCACGCTGAATATGTTGATTATTTCCATGTATGGTTAAAACTTCAAGATCATATGTTGTCAGACTAACTCTCACTCTAAAAGTTACCACTGGACAAATATATAAAAAAAAAAAAAAGGAAAAAGGAAAGAACGCAGGCAGAATTGCTGACTGAACAGAAAATAACACAGAAATTGACTATTTTGATGTGTATTTCTTTCAAACAGGGTACAAGCCCAGTTTGCTTCCAAAAGAACAACAAGGCCAAGAAGAGAGCTAAGTTTGTCATTTCCCATTTCAACACAGCAAGTGGCAATTTGACAGCACTGATTAGAACTGCTGGCCGGAGTCTCTGTGTCTTTCAGACCTAACAACATGGCAGTGCCAGCACTGAAAGCAATGAAAGCATGCCTGTCATGTTGTTTCTGATCTTTCATTCAGTAACATGGTCTATCCATTCTCTTAGCTATCAGATAAAACAATGTTCAAAATTGGTTTTAAAGAAACAAAGGGAAATGTTGGATAATGTCACTTTTATGAAAATGATCCAAAGATAAATTCACTGTGTTTCCTTTCTACTCCCTTGCCTTCAAAAAGTTTGTTCTCTCAATTATAACCAAACTGTCAGAGTACAAGTGATATTATTTTGTCATGCATGTAAGAACTAAGTGTGAGCATTACAGGGATTCATTTCTGATATCAGCATTACGCTTATCAATCCAAGCCAATGGTTCTTGACGCTGCCTTATTCTGATGCCATGAGTGATGTTTTTGTTTACAAGATGTAAGTGTGAATGTGTCTTTGTACATATACTGTGTCTCATCATATGCAAATGGAATTTTCTTTTGAAGAACTACATGAAGTTAGTCCTGTTCCATTCAGAAAAATGAATGGATCGTTTTTTTGGAGCTAAGATGAAGCACATTGAAAACTAAATGAGCTCTAATGTAATAAAAAAGGGCCAAAAACTGGCTTTGGGTTCCCATAATCAACTTGTTGAGTTGGTCTGTAGATAAATTCTTCGTTGTTTCTAGTTTCTCCACCTCTCAGAATGCCCGCTGCATTAAGCTTTAACAGTCAGACTACCCTTCATGCTATTAAAATATTATGCTTTTGTCTCTTTTATCTTCATAGCTCAGAGGTGAAGCACTGCTGGAAAATGGAGACATATTTTTTTTAAATATCAAGCAAAATTTGGCTTTGGTCTCCACAGCCACTTGCTACAATTTGCAAACCAATTCATTGTCTCCAATGCTGATATCTCAAAAAGTTTGCTATCTCAAAAACTTGCGCTACATCAACAAAGGCTGAGATTAGTACAGTTACAATTTGTTTCCTACAGAATTACAATATGAGCACAATGAGAAGTTATTTTCATGTCTATATATTTTCTGAAGCAGCATCAGGCAGGATTGTGGACAGTAGATGCTCTATTTTGTACTGCTACCCCCCAGCGGGGGCCATGTAGCCTTGCAAGGTGTAGTTTGAGACAATTTTTTGTGCGCTTTGCTTTGTTTCTTCCTCTCTCCATCACAGAAAGTAAAATGTAAATCAAGCTGTTGATAGTGCGGAGTTGTGTGGTTTTCAAGCTTTTGTGTAGCATGTCGCGAGTGCAAAAAACCTTGGGAACCACTGCTAAAGTACCAATGAGTACTTTTATTTCTTGAGGACTTCATTTCTTGAGTATAATGTAATTACCATGACTCTGGGTTAAATGTAATGTTATTGTGACTCTCCACTCTAATGTAGTGTTGCTATGACTTAAGTTCTATGTATTACGTCTAATGTGGTCTTAATGTGACTCTGGGTTTAATATAGTGCTATTACAAATCTCCAGTCTGATGTAGTGCTACTATGACCTGGAGTCTAAAGTAGTGTTACCATGACTGCAAGTCTTGTACATCTACTATGATTCTGAGTCCAACAGAATGACTCTATGACTCTGAGTCCAATGCAGTATTGGTATGAGTCTGAGGTTAATGTATTGACACTAAGACTTTCAGTCCAAAGGACTGTGTCTTGGCTCTGAGTCTAATGTAGTGTTACTATGTAGTTCTACAATGACCATGAGTCTAATGTTGATATACCATGACTCTGCATCTAATGTTGTATTACTATGACTCTGAGTCCAATGTTGTGATATTATGACTCTGAGGCTGATAATGTAGCGTTACTATGACTGAGGGTAATGTAGTGTTCTATCACTAAGTCCTATGCAGTGTTATTACAGCTGAGCCTAATGTAGTGCTTCTATGACTCTAATGTAGTGATTAACAGAGTTACTATGAGTGAGTCTAATGTAGTGTTACTAGTACTGATTACTAATAAAGTGTTGCAGTGACATCATAACATGGGCGTGGCATTACAAGATGAAGAGTGAGAGGTATAACTGCCAAGTTGGACTCAGTGTGAGATATATATATAGAATAAGTGGGAAAGTTGTCAAGGCAGCGGTGGCGGTGGTGGTAGTAGTAGAGTGGTGATGGTGTTGTGGGCGGTGGTGTTGTGGGAGGTGGTGATGGTGTTGTGGGTGGTGGTGGTGGTGGTGGCAGTGTTGGTGGTGGTGGTTGTGGTAGTGTCGTGGGAGGTGGTGGTGGTGTTTTGGGAGGTGGTGGTGGTGGTGCTGTGGGAGGTGGTGGTGGTGGCAGTGTTGGTGGTGGTGATAGTGGTGGTGGTGGCGGTGGTGTTGGTGAGCTGTAGACTAGGTTATGAATTACCTTTTCTCTGCCTTGCTAGAATCAAATCTGCAGTTATAAGATAACAGGCAAGCTGTTTAGTGGAGTACATCATGACACTAACACAGACCTTCTAGAAACATCAGCATGCAAAGGAGGAGAACGAGGGAGAGAGTGAAAGAGAGAGAGAGGAGGGAGGAGAGAGAGAGGACAGAGGTGTGAGGAAGAAATGCGGAAAGAAGTTGGAAAGTATCCCATTGGTGTGGTACTTTCAAAGACTTGAATGGTCTGACTAGATTCAGATGACCACACCAACTCACAACCTCAATGGTGACTTTTGAGTAATTATGGTTAAATAGATCAACCTCCTTGACCTCCTGGGTCTCATCAAGTAAAACAATAATAATAATAATAATAGTAGATAGCATTTATACAGCACTTCTCCCCATGCAGTACAGGCTCTAAGCGTTTTACAATCTATTATTACCCCTATAGATCCAAAGAAGGCACTCATGAACGTTCTCAGCTTCCTGGGAAGCATACAAGGCAGCTGTCTGTTAGGCACTCAAATCCTTATCAACCTAACAATATCAATCACTGTCTATAGTCAGGTAACGATTTAAACCTGGATCAACTCAGGAAATGTGTTTTGTCTTTCCCAAGGACAAAATGTCAGGGCTAGTCAGGATTCGAACCAGAACTTTAGATCCCGAGTCCGACGGCACAAAACTATCACAATCTCCATGATATATTGTGTTCCTGCAGGAATTTCCTGGTCAGTTTTAATACCATGGCAACTTTTTGACCCTGTAACAAATTCGGGAAATGGCAGAAAGGAGCAAGTCAAGAAAACGAAAGTCCTGTGCCTCGTCAGAATGAGTTGCAAGTTGTGAACTTCCGCTATGGAGTGGCCGATGAAAATTTCTCTCAGTTAAAAAATCTAGGATCTAACCTCCAACAACTTCCATCCCACTGTCACAAAGTTACTGCATGTTTTGTATAGCAAACCCTACACTGGACAGGATAGGCAGAAATGTTTTGTTTTGGATGTACATTTTTTTTCCAACTTTGAAAATCCATCCCAAAATGTTTTCAAGGTAACTGAGTCTTTTTGTTGTTGTTTTTTTCCACTTGAAATTGCATAGCATTATATCATCATGTTAACTTGGGAAAGAAACCCCTGCTCTGTCATTCATGATTTAGTCACAATGACTTCTCAAAGCTTCCTGAAAATGCAGCCGCTAGTGAAGTTCTGGAACGATAACTATATGAATATGTCATCCTATCACTGATAAGGGAGAAAGGATGAAGTTCAGAGGATATGCAGAGAAATTACTCAATTCTTCAGTAATCCCAAAGTGAGTACTATTTCTGGTATCCCAAGACAACAAACATGCTATGTAGCCTGAGCCATCACAAAGACTGAGTCAGGTTGGACGAGAGCAGAGAGAAAACATTTGAAGAAAGTAAACCAGTTTTAGTTCAACTCAGAGGTAAGTACTACATATCGCTGTACTGTCACCAGGCACCAAACATGCAGGGACTATGAGGGGGAGGGGAAAGCAAAACTGAGTTGTAAGTCTCTCCGCTCAGTGGAGGATGGCTGTATGTTAAATATTACAACACAATCCAAATTCACAGCGAGAAAATCACAACACCAACCATAACCAGTAGAGCACCCAAAATGTTTCTGACAAAAAGAAGTTTTCAAAAAACACACACACACCAAAAATAAAGAAAAAAAAAATCAAATACAAATGTAATGACCAAAAGCATAAAATTGAAAACAATTTTAGCAGCTTAAAATAGGAACAAAAAAAATTGTAACGATTAAAAAAAAAAAATGAAAAATGAAAAACAAATGTAATGACTATAAGGAGCATATGAAAAATTTTGCTGGCAAAAGACATGAAAACAAAATAAAAAACAAACTAAGATAAAGAAAGGCAATTGGACGGAAGAAATCTGAAAACAAAATTGGACATGTCATGAGATATGGGGCAAAAATAAAACAAAATGGAGAAAGAGAAAGAGGAAAAAGAAAAAGAAACAATGAAAAGAGGCAGAAAAGGACAGGAGGAAAATGAGAAAGAAAAGGCAAAGAAAAATGAGGAAAAAAAAAATGAGGACAAAAAAAAAAAAAATGGGGGAAAAAGGAAACGTTTTTTTTTGTTTTTTGGGGGGGGGTTGAAAAAGGATTGTGGAAAAAAAACAAAAACAAAAAAAAAAAAAGAAAGAACAGGAAAAAAGAATACTGATCAGGAAAAGATGTACATCTGACTAAACACTGGGTTTGCCCCGAGAGACCACTGACCTGTTCCGCTGTCGATTGTCCATGTGGGACAGGACCTTGAGTTCTCCGTCCTTCTGGAATCGTCCGTAGTCTTTCAGGGATGTGTTGGCCGGCTGTAAAATTCAGAAGGAGGACATGAAAGCAAATGGTAAACTGAGGAAAATCAAACCGGACGTGTAGAACTAGATATGTCTTGCGCCCACGGCAAATGAGTCACAAGTCGCACCCGGTGAGTTCAAGTTACAGCCGTTTTTTAACCGCTTTTCACTATTTTCCGACTATGATACCAAAATATTTCTTTTTTCAGAATAAAAAAAAAGTTAAATTGTCATTTTATGAAAACAAAACAAAAAAATTATTATCTTAATTGGAAAGCAGTTAAAAACAACCAAAAATGACTGTATGTCTTCACTGCCCCGCGAGACCTCTGAATCATTTGCCTCAATTGCAAGACATATAAACAACACCACAGAACGATCAAAACTTCACACAGACTGCCAATAACCATTTTACTACTGCTCAATGCAATTGGAAACACTGAGTTAAAAGGATTAACAATACAGTCATTTGATGAGTTACACCATTGTGAGGCTGTTACATTAATACATAATGCTGCCAACATATTATTTTTTAATGACAGCTCTCATAGTCACAAATGCCATAAGACTTTTTATTATTATTTTTGTTAATCTGACATTATCTGTTAGCCCTTATGCAGGGGAACATCAAGAGACATCAGCTGCATAAATCTGATTTATGCCCTTTATTGCAAAACACTGTTGATAAATGGAAAACAAAGTTCACATGTGTGCAGTCATTGTACGGTGTACAGCTGCTTACAACTTCAGCATCTGGAAAAACAAATTGTAAATTAATCGCCCAGCCTAAGGAATCCCATTACACATAGATCTACTCTTTGTTTTTCCCCTCCGTTTTGTTAAGAACTAACTTATTTATCTCCCTATCGGACAGTACAGAACATGCAACATACAAAGGAAAAAAATATGTCAAAGAACTGTAACCCCCCCCCCCCCCCCTATTATGGGGGGGGGCTGATGTCATCAAATCCAATAGACAAACAAATGGGGATGGACACTTAAATGTCTAAATTTTTACCTCTTTTCTTTTCTTTTTTTTTTTTTTTCTTTTGTTTTTTAGCTCTTAATCAGATCTTTTCAAAATGTCTTAAGATGTTAAGTAATCACCAGCCATACCTATAATTATATGCTTATTTATTTCATGCACACATAATTATATGAGTGTTTCTTAGTTAATCAGAGATGATCTTATTGGTCTTTTACCAGTGACAGCCCGAATATATACATTTGTGCACATCAGTGACAAGGCCTGAGCTTAAAGACTTAGTATTAATTGAATCACTTTGTGTTTATAGTTATTCAACTGTTACAGATTGTATAATCTGAAAACAGAGAGATGAGCATGACAGCTTATTTATTAAGGCCAAGCTTTCATAAAATGCGTGTGTCTTCAACTCACACTGACTATTATACACAGAACAAAGTGAAACAGTGCTGATATGTCTTGCTACCAGAGCAAATGAGTCGGAAGTCGTCCCGGGCAATGAAGATATGCGGCTGTTTTTGGTCGTTTTTAACTACTTTCCAACTCTGATACTAAATTTTTTTTTTTTCACAAAACGTCTAACCTTTTTTTTTAATCTGAAAAAAAAAAAAAAAAAATATTTTGGTATCACAGTTGGAAAATAGTGAAAAACAGTAAAAAAACGGCTGGCGCAACTTGTGACCCATTTGCCCTGGGCGCAAGACATATATTTCTGAATAAATGACTGAAAATGACAAGAAATATGATCAGTTGTTATGTTATTGGGTGACAAATCATTTCTAGTATTTCCCCCCTCCAACAATAGACAATGTCTTCCTTACAGCTTCACTATAAAGGAAAGTCCTGCTTGTTGCAGGAACCAGCCGACAAAAAGAGCAAGAAATGAAGATGAAGGAAAAAACTCTACTAGAAAGTGTCAAAGATTTTCAAGGAAAGACTGAGGCAAAAAAAAATAAATGAGGCAGATCATTAGCGAGTCTCGTTGGTAACATCACTGAATCCACTGGAAGGAGAATGCCTGAAGTCAGCAGAGCTAGCAAAGATCAGAATAAAAGGCGGAGAAGGACCTTACGGATGTCATTGACTGCAACGGCCAACACCTCATCTGAAGATATCAACTAATGACAAATGACAGACAATATGCACATTTTATGACTGCTTACACCATATTTTAAAGAACAAAATTTATCAAGATTCACAGGACTGCCAACAAAAAGTGCTCCCATAGGGCTTGATTCTGTTCATGATTGAGTTCACCAATATCCCAGAAAATCCCATTGATCCATAACCTTGGCCTTGCTTCAGCTGCAGGTTTGCCTCAAGTTTTGGCTTAATCCTGTAATGGTTTCGTTCTAAATACGTCTTTCCACCTCCTGATGGAGGTTATCTCGTTTTATGAAATCTATGACTACAACTGATCACTAGGTGTGACTACGTGCAAAAGCTCTCCAAATAATAATGAATAGTAGTGAGTAGTGGTAATGATTTAATGATGTAAGAAAACGCCTGACGTGCTTCTACATCCGGTCTTTTCCCAAAATCTTATGTTCTTCTATTTAAGACATCCTAAATGTGAATCCACCATTCCTAGATATTATTCAGGCATTTGTGGATTACTGGGCTTTTCTAGGGTCTGTTTCCAGTTTCTGCAGCCATAACCAACAATTGTATTTGGCTAAGCTCCATCAAGACAGGAACACACTCTGATTGTTCCATACAGTTTTTTCTAAGCAATAAATAAAATGTCTTTCGCGCAGAGCAAATGAGTCCAAAGTCGCACTGGATATTTCAAGTTAACGCCATTTTTAATACCTTTCCACTGAGATACCAAAATCTTTTATTTGTTTTCCACAAAACAAAAATCCAACCTTTTCTAACCTGAAATGAAAATTTGGTATCTGAGTCAGAAAATAATTAAAAACGGCAGTAATGCAATCACCCAAATCAACTTCGGACTTATATCCTCTGAGTGCAAGAGAAATCAAGAAACAGGATTGCTATAGATCAGGCTTGATGACAGATCAGACCTCCAGGTGCGCTGTGTCAGAGGAGAGATAAAACTGTTTGACCCAGCTTTACCTCAGTTTTGTCATAATGACACTGGACAGCTAATTATGAAAGGTCCATTAAAGCAAATCTTACCTTTTCAGAAACAGAGAGAAAAGTAACAATTAAAAGTTTTCAAGCCTAGATTTGGCAGAAGCATAATGTTGCAAAATCTGTGGGCAGTCCTGACTGGGTGTACACTGCAGATGATCGTGTTTCAGTAAAACACTTGATGCCTAAAACTCTATAAACAATTGAAAATGCTGATTTTCCCTTGTAACATTCAATTTTTGGCACAGAGGCTTCGTGAGCAGTTCTTTTCTATTTTTACAGCTGTTTTCTATGAAGATTTAACGTATTCCATTTTGCAGTTCTTTTTTAGAAAGACTTTATGTCCAAGCATATAGGTTCTATTCCACGGCTTTTTTTTTCTACAAAGACATGGCATATAAGCAAAAATATTCTATTTCATATCTTTTTTCTCCAAAGATTCAATGCATTCCGTGTCACAGCTTTGTTCTATATCGAGACTTAGCTTATAAGCAAATGTATTCCACTTTGCAACCTTTTCCTACAAAGACCTGGTGTAAAAGCAATAAATTCCACTTGGCAGCTTTTTTCTACAGACTTGGCATATAAGCAAATGCATTGCATTTAATATTTCACAGCTTTGTTCTATACTGAGACTTAGCGTATAAGCAAATGTATTCTATTTTGAAGCGTTTTTAACTGCAAAAACCTGGTTTATAAGCAAATGTTTACCGTTCCACAGCTTTTTCCTACAAAGCTTGGTATATTAAAGCTTACTTCCTTAGAGAATTTCATATATTCCACTTCAAGCTTCTTCCACAAAGATTTTGTGTATAAGTAAACATATTCCCTTTCACAGCTTACTTCCTAAGAGGATTTAATCTATTCCATTCAGAGTTTCTTCTACAAAGATGTGGACTATAAGCAAATGTATTTCACGCAACAATTATTTTTTGTGTGAAGACTTAGGACAAAAGCAGACATCTTCCATTTTACAACAACTTTCTACCAAAACTCCAGACATGAGCAAACGTATTCCCTTTCACGTCTACTTCGCTAAACAACTAAGAACACTGCGCACAAAAGCAGGTAGATGTCGTCTATTTGGTCCCATTTTTGCAGACAAAACAGGAGTGCAGATAACGGAACATTCTTTTCATTTTCATTCCATTGCCTTGCTAGACCAGAAAGAAACAGCGAGGGGAGGTCTCGTTTTACACATCACTGTCAATCGACTGAAAGCTACAGCATTATTGGGTGGTTTCCGTTGAAGTGTTAGACAGAGCGAAAGTTATCATCTGTGGTTATTTTAGTTATAGAGTTGCTTACTGGTACTTTCAGCTTCTTCTCCCACAGCTGAAATGAAAAGCTTGGAGTTAGCACAGGGAAGAGACACTTGTATGATGGCAATGACAGACCAGGAGGAAAAAGGTCAGAGTTCACAGTGTACCAGGCTCTACAAATGAAAACCCAAGCCTGAACTCAAAGACTTAATTTTGCATAAAACCCAAGTAAAGAAAGGAAATCTAAAGTGACAACAAAGTTATAGATTCATCACAAAAATGGTAAAGAAAATCATGTGGTGCTCAACACGCTCTATCAGGAAGCCTGTATATCAAAGCCTAACTTAATTCAAAGAGGACTCTGTGCACCCATTTTATAGTCAAATGAAATATTCTGAAGGAACTAGAGTTTCTGAGTTTTGCTATTTCTCAATAGTTACAAATACTTGAAAGGTTTTGGGACAAAACAAGACATATCCAAAATCACTGTTTAAAGGAAAATGAAAATTTGTTCTCCAGCAGTTAGTAATTTTTCATTAAGAACTAGAATTTTCTGAAGACTTTCGGGAAGGATAAGTCGCGTTTGATGAAAAGGAAAGTCCTTACCATATAGCACTACCACCATTCCCAGCTTTGAGGGGTATAACTAAAAAATTTTCAAAAAAGACATTGGTTGCATTTGTCATCCTGACACCCTTCCATTAGTGTCCTCCCTTCTCTGACTATCCCACCATCTGCTAACTTTCAAACATCTTTCATTTCCCCAAACTATCATTGAAGTGATACAAGACGCAAAGAAAACAAAATGAAGATTAAAAAATGTAGACATCCACTGATTCCACCACATACAGACAGTCATTTTGATCAATTTTTCAAGCATACATGTACTCACCATCCTAAGATCGTTAATGCTGAAAGACAGAGGCGAAGAAAATGGAAAAGTTAGTCTAACAGGTGCAGCAAGAAATAATTTTGCTCAAAATTTCTTTCACAATTATCATACAACAACTTTAAATATAAATATTTATCTCTGGCAATTAATCACGGTATCCTCCAAAACTTCCAGATCTTGATTAGCTTGAGACACTACTGTCTATGAAACTCCAACTATTTGGGTCGTTAATAAAGAAAACGATAAAATTCTCTAAGTCAGTAAGTTAACAGGTAAGTCAATCTTTCTGTTAATAAACAAGGTTCATTATTAACATTGTCAGAGTCTACCTATTTGTCTGTCTACCTGTAGGCTATTTGCTCAATGTCTGCCTGTCTATTCAGGAGGTGGTACTGTCTACCTGTCTGTCTACCTATCTATTCAAAAGCTAAGACCAAAACCTATTTGTCTACCTTGCAACACTGTGGCACCATCTACCTGTTAGTGATACCTACCTATTCTGTATCTCCTCGATCACCTGGAGGCTTTCATGGTCTCTCTTCACTTCGTTCACATACAGGGACAGGTCCTGCAGCACACGGCAGACACATGACAGAAAAATCACAACTTTATTAGTTTGAATCTAAGTACATTTTCTACAAGGGGGGAACCCACTGACATCTCCTTCCTCCTCTTAGCCCTCAATTCTTTCCAAGCCAGGGGGTTCCAACATCTGTCCCAGAACATTCTAAACATGAACTGTAACACTTTGAAAACATCAGCAAAAAATACAGTAATCCCTCATTTATCCAGCCCATAGCAGCAAAGACCTTGACGGGTAATGTCCAAAGATGGCTAATACAACACCACTTCCCCCCCCCCCCCCTCCACTCACTGTACATAGATAACCCTAATACAATAATAGTAATACTTAGTACTTTAGTAATAATAATGATGATAATAATAATAATAATAATAAAGTAACTGAAAATAGTAAAACTAACAGTATCACAGTTCTACAGTACAGCACTTGTACAATATACTGTCCCTAAGTTTACAGTACAGTACTGCACTGAGCCAACAGCCTCTGCACCAGCTGCACCAAATACAAACAGACTTATCCGGCGGAAAGACAAATAACGCATCATGTGCCCAAATGACTGGTGACACCGAATAACGCCGCGCGATGAATAACTTAATGACAGATAATTGAGAGATTACTGTAGCGTCAAACCAACCCAAAACACCGTTCTCTATTTTCATAAAAAAGAAGTCAAGTAGGAAAGAATCATCGTTCAAAATGACCATTAAAAACAAGCATCGGCAGCTATCAGAACGAAACAAATGATGATTTAGAAGTAGTCGAGATATAGATGATCAGAAAAGCAGATCCTATATATATAGATGATTGGCATGGAAAAAGGTTAACTCCCTGTGGGTCATCGAAGCACCTCCTGGTGAGTTTTGCACTAATCTTCTCCAACTGTCGTGGTTGTGGACAGGGACCTGAATCTCCGCAAATGTTTTCTTTGTCCATTTCTGAATATTGTCAGCTCATATTTTCTCCTGTCTACCCCTTCACTGCTTCCCATTTACTGCTCCTTGTGGCAAAATTTTAGCAAGACGACACAGCCGTGCCATTTTAACCTGATCTCGGGTTCTAAAGGAGGAGGAATAATTATGTAGAACACAGTTTTTTTTTGTCATCTTGCAAAAGCTCACATGTCTTGCATCTAGAGCAAATGAATCGGAATTCATTCTGGGCAATCGCGAGTTACGGTCATTTTTAACTATTTTCTGACTCAGATACCAAACTTTTTTCTTCAGGTTAGAAAAGGATGAATTTTCGTTTTGTAGAAAACAAATAAAACATTTTGGCATCTCAGCTGGAATATAGTTAAAAAACAGCCGTGACTTGAAATCTTCCCGATCGACTTCTGACGCATCTGCCCTGGGCATGAGACATTTGTATCTTTTATTGCAAAATACTGTGATTAATGACGCAGATAATGTACAGGACTAATTGCAGATCTTCATCAGAAAAAAAAAAATTATAGAACTATCACAACAGATCTGAAAACTGAGCCCAAGAAAGAACGAGAAAAAGAGAGGAGATGGAGAGAAAGAATATCGGAAGGACAGTGTGTCAGAAAAACTTTATCAGAAATAAAAAGAACTGTCAAAGATGAACTGAAGAGAGAATCCCTGTAAATGAGAGAGAAAAGAGAGAGATAGACAGACAGACAGAAAGCAGGGAGACAGATACATATTGAGGAGAGTTGCGAGAGCAAAAACGAGAGAGAGAGAGAGAGAATGAGAGAAGAGGTGTACGACCTCCCACAGTGTGAGTACCTGCATGGCCTCCAGCGCTTGCTCCAATTTGTCTCTCTCACCACTCATCTTGTCTGTGTTCTTGATCAGCTCCTGCACAACAGACACACACACACACATATCAAATTTTTACCACAGTCAAACACAAGCATAGTCTTTGATTATACTTTAACCCCTATTCCCTCAAAACAATAATTAGTTTATTATGAAAAATTTTACATCAACCCTTTTTACACATTTAATGTCTTACACCTAGAGCAAATGAGTCAGAGGTCACACCAGGCCATTTTGAGCTAGGGCCCTTTTTAACTATTTTCCAACTGAGATACCAAAATTCTTTTTTTATGCAAAAAAAAAAAAATTCAGTGTTTTTTCACATGAAAAAAAAATTTGGTATCTCATTGGGAAAACAGTTTAAAAAGGCCATAACTCACCTTCGCCTGTTGTGACTTCTGACTCATTTCCCTTGAACATAAGACAAATTTAACATCGTGCATACCCAAAGAGGTTAAAAACAGTGCTAAAAATAATTTATCTTGGTGGTATAACTTTAATCTGTATATCTGTGGAGACTAATCAGATGAACTAAAACAGAACAGCGGTACTCACCCTGAGGAGCAGGTGATATTTCAGCACTCGCTGCATGGGCACATGGAGCAGATCTCGTAAGCGGAACTTGCCCTCATTGGCTCGCCGCTCACATTCCTGGCCACACAGAAACAAGAACGTGTCAGTCCATCCATATGGTAAATAGAAAATATAAATACAGCCAAAACATGGCGTACTATTTTAATACACGCACTGACAGTCTTTCTTTCCTGGGACTGGGAAACTGTGGAGCTCAGTTTTAAAAGACACTATTTCAGCCAACTTAAATGCAAAAAAATCTTGTTTCATTATTTGACATAAGCAATGCTGAGCACAGGAACCCTACTGAAGAATTATTCTGAGTTATCACAGAAAGCTTTTCATGTGTAAATCAAAATCTCTCACTGAACAGAGACCCAGTTGCAAAATTTTGAACCTTTTCATATTTTTGTGGATTTTTTTTTTTTTTTCATCAAGTAAATAGTTGCTCTCCCCAAAAATGCTTGAAAATAGTCGCTTGAATGTCTTTGAGAAAGATACCATGGACACAAAATACAAAGACATACTATAAACTAAATCCAACACTATCTGAAATTCCATCAGTCAAATTTTGCTGCATTGAAATGAGTGTAAAGACAATCAAACAGAAATCCATCATAAGCTCAGTTTGATCATTTTGAATTTTTAAGATATTTTGTGTATGTAATTCACTCCCTTGATGCACAGAAGATCTGACAAAGTTATATCTGAGTGGGTCTCAAGCTAGAAGGCATATCTGTCTAGCATCCAGGACAAATGTCGGAAGTCACGCCCAGTGATTTCTAGTTACAGCTGTTTTTGATCATTTTTTCACTGTTTTCCCATTATGATCCCAAAATTTTTCTTTTTTCGATTAAAAAAGGTTAACTTGTCATTTTGTGAAACCAAAAAGAATTCTGGTGTCTTAGTCGGAGAGTAGTCAAAAACAACCAAAAAAGAACATAGCTCTTTATCTCCCCGCACTTCTGACTCATTTGCCCTGGTCGTAAGACATTTTGCTTTCCACCTCATGTACCCCTGCCAGTCACACTGAATCGTAAGTCCCTGGACCAGAGAAATCAGAAATGAAATGCAATGAAGGTGATCTGACGTCGGCGTTTTAGTATTGCAGAAATGGAACGAAAATTTACTTCTGAATAAGAAAATGTTGTTCTTTATGGGATAGATTTATCCTGATGCTGTGAGGTATATACCTTTTTGTGATAAACTATTCATTTGTGTCAATTTTTCTCCCGATTGTAGGCGGTGTTGCGGGGTTATCTCCTGGCTCTTCGATTTACAACTTCTCTGGATACAATCAAGCTACCTCAACAATTTGTTCACCATGTGCTCGGCAAAAGATACGCAGCCCTGATAGAGCAAGAGCTCAACGAGCAGAAAGCGGATAGCACAAAAGGCCAGAGTGCAAATGCTGCTGGAAAAATGCAACCTCTAACATGCGAACAAAGGTACTGGTCGGATATCCCGATATGGCACCGCCCTCTGGGACACGCCGAAAGGGACCAAAACCAAAAAATGACCTGAACTGAACTGGTAAGTAACTGTTGGACTGGATTCCATAATTCAAAAACATTGGTTTGTGC
Organism: Peronia verruculata; assembly: GCA_038406235.1. Classification (NCBI taxonomy): domain Eukaryota; kingdom Metazoa; phylum Mollusca; class Gastropoda; order Systellommatophora; family Onchidiidae; genus Peronia; species Peronia verruculata. The sequence continues at coordinate 3,487 of JBCAUA010263740.1, read as the reverse complement.
TCCATGTACTAACCTGTATTTTGACTCGCAAAAGTTCACTTTCACACAGTTTGTCAATTTTCTCCTGGGCCCGAGGCAGGTTGGAGCAGAAGTCGCCATAGATGAGCAGTCGAGGCTTGAAAACGATGAAGATGTCAGCCAGTTTGGAGGTAGAGTTTTGCTTGACCGCTGCTCGCAGCTTTGAATGTAACTCCTGGTGAATCTCGTGCAGTTGCTGGGGAAATAATAATGATCATAATGATGACTGCAACAATAATAATATTGATTTTATATGTTTCTACATATTGCACTGATAAAGAGTTAATTAAGTTTGAAAATTTGGCTAATTTGATCAACATACAGTTTTTCATATGTTTTTTTTTTTTTCTTTTTCTAGTGTATCTGAGTAGTTACCGTTTAGACAGTGATCGTAGTTTAAACACATTTTTTTTTAAATGGTGATGTTAATAATAACACCAATAATGGACTGCAACTGAAAGTATGACCACAACATATGAAGAGCAATTTTCTTTTTTAAACTGCAAAGTTATTGCATAAACATCTAACTTTGTGTGACTAATATAACCTGATTCACCAACAGTTTGCAACATGTGATATGTTCAACACTAACATACTATTAGAATTTGGTAACAAATTTAACATAACACATTTACCTGGAAGAAAAAAGTCACATCTTTCTCCAAATGAAAAATAAAAAAAAAACGGATTGTACAGATTCTGCAGTCAAATCATTCACATATTATTAAGCCCTCATTCCTGCAGAGTCCAACGTCTTGGTATTATACAATCTATTATTACCTTTACAACCCAGTGGAAACACAGCATGAGCTCAGTTCTTTGTTGTCCTAGCTCCATTTTTCAGATTTTGAGAAAACTGATGAGTTGTGTTTAGCAACTGTTTTCATACACAGAAGATAGGACAAAATGATTTTCAGAAAATACCTGTTTGGGCAAGTGATAGGTGAAATGACTACAGTATATGGTAGATTTACCATACCTTTTTCACATGACATATATATCTCCCAATCATCCAAAATGGAGATAGGACAACAAAGAACTGAGCTCGCAACACGTGTATGGGTGGCATATAAGGGGTATGCCTGTTTGGCACTCAAATCTTATCATGACAGCAAAGTTCCCTGTCTATAGTCAGCTCCTCATTTTAATCACCATCACTCATCGACCTGCTGCCCCATGGTACACACTCCGCATCAAAGAGGCCAAGCAACAACGGCGTAAAGCAGAGAGATGATGGAGAAAAACTCAACTGACCGTTGACAAACAGATTTATGAGCAACATGATTATGCTGTGAAAGAAGTTATTAATTCTGAGAGGAAAAGCTATTATAGTGACAAAATTGCTTAATGTAAAAATTCTAAAGTTCTTTACAACACCGCATATGAAATCAAAGGAGTTTCCAAAACACCTGTCCTACCCAGCAATATCCCAGACTCTGAGTTACCTGATTTGGTCAATTCTTTTTAAACAAAGTCTCTCAAATTCGAAATAAACTTGATCTTAACATAACAACAGATGTGTCCAGATTAGATGATCCTCAGAATGTATATAATGGTCTTAAACTTGATAGTTTTAAATCTGTCACAAAGGAAGAAACAAGTAAAATAATTTTGTCATCACCACCCAAATCATGTTCTCTTGACCTATTCCCACAACTCTTCTGGTACAATGCCTTGATACACTTCTTGACCCAATTACATCTATCAGTCTTTACATTCAGGACTAGTTCCATCATATCTAAAACAAGCTATTGTAACAACAGGGGTTGGCAAGCAGTACATTTTTTGTACCGGGCGAGAAGCCTGGGAAGTCACCCTATTTCCCGGTGGGACTGATCCTGGGAAGAGAAGTTGGTACCGAGAAGCCGACTGCTTGGCGCCTAAGGCGAGCAGTACATTTTAGGTACCAAGTGGACAGTTCGGGAAGTCGGGACTGGTCCCGGGAAGTCTAGGTCGGTACCGAGAAGCAGACTGCTCGGCGCCACTCGAAGTCCCTACCAAGAAGCAGACTGCTCCGCACCAATCGACTTCGAGAGTTCCCATTTCTCGTATGATTTCTCAGCTCGTGCAACTTCCCTTCCCGCTGTCGAGCAGTGGATCACTTCCCGGGAAGCCAAAGCCAAGGCTTTGCCTGCAGGAAACGAGTATTCGGCTCGTCTCGTGCCCACTCCTACTGAACAACAAACTGAATTAGGAACTGTGCCCAGTAACAGCACTGGAAGCAAATGATGGATGTAAAAATCAGGTTTTGTGGATAATGATGTCAATTGTTGTAAAATGGAAGCAGAGAAAGGCTCATTACAAGTGGATGATGTTGGGATCTCATGGTGACAGTTGTTAAAGATACAGGACCTGGCTCTTTTAAAAATAGTGGATGATTAATCATGGAAAATCGTTGTGATAGATGTTCTGGGCAAGGCTCATAAGACATAGATCATAATGACAAAAGTAGGAGGAATTGTGACAAAAGCTGTTATGTGAAGGGCCTATACAAAGGGATGACAATGATAGATGGGAAGTCATGGTGATAGTTGACACAAGAATGGCTTATCAAGTGGATGATAATGATAATAATGGGAAATTGTGGTGATAGCTATTTATTGTGAGTGGAATCTTATACTACTGCATATAACTGTCCACTCCATCTGCTGATTGTTACAGAGCATTATAGTGGATGATGATAATGATGAAAAGTCAGTAGTGCTGATAGCCATTTCCCTCGTGGGAATCTCATAGTTTCTGAGGAATCAAACAAGCAAAAAGTCATTTATAAAAAATATAAATAACTCCATCTTACGAAAGAAAGACAGAATGTAAAAATTTGAACAGAGCCAGCTACATGTTGTCCCTGGTTTTATAATGGTTCTACTTAACAACTGGTATCATGGCATTTTTGAGCATGAGAGCGATCAGATATTTAAAAAGGGGGCCCAAATCAGGCATATAATCTCCTTGTTCATGGAGCAACTCCTAACAATGAAGAACAGTCACTGTTTCTGATTACCTATGAGAAAGTATAGAACAGTGGTTGGCTTGCTCGCAACTGAATGTGGATAAGCAGTGGCGTAGCAGTGAAGCTGTTAACTAATATTTAAAACAGTTGTGTCCACCTGGTCTGTTTGATTTTGATTGAGATCTGGATGATTGTAGGCCTAGTTACAGAATTTGAAGTTATTTTACACATGTTCCAGAGTTGTAATACAAGGCTTACCTGGAAATGCCCCGTATACACCTTCAAGGGATTTTATTTATTATCAAGAAAGACCTGCCACAGTTAGATAGATCTAGATCCGGTGTTTATTTTTCTCGAAATCCCTTGGAATCCCTAGGAATCCCTAGGAAACCCTCGAAAGCCCTTTGGTAGACACTTACTAAATCATCTATTTACTATCTAATCCAACAAATTAAGCTAATACAAATTGGCTTATGTGATAATGATATTTTTTATTGTTTTTTTGTATCTGTGTAG
>JBCAUA010263630.1:0-11420 GCA_038406235.1 Peronia verruculata | reverse complement strand
GACAAAAGTGTTCAGAGTTTGGCTATGTCTCCTCCCCCTCCCCCCCCCCCCCCAATGAGGGGATGTAACTGCCTGCTCTATGTACTGGTATGACTATGTGCGTGTATAGTGTATATGTTTACGTCACGTTGTTTGTTAGCCTTGTAGCCTCCAAAGGGTTGGTTATTTCGGTATATGTATGTGATAGTAGTGTGGGTATCTATTTTGCAGGCAAAAGCTTGCTTTTGTCCAGTACTTGAAATCCTTTCCCCACCTTTCCTATGATTTCTTTGAAGCCGTATCATTTCGATGAAAATTACCTGTTTTTTCCTTCAATACAATTTTGTTTATTTACCAGTCGCAGATGCAAGAACAATATGCCAGCTAACAGCTCCAGATCACCTTAAGTTAATAAGTAGAACAACTCCAATATTCTATTAGCTCATTTTCTGAGATAAAGCCAAGGAAACACAAAATGAACACGTGTTGTTTCTTTTGTTGCCGTCGTAACTGGCAAATTGTCACGACGCCAACACATCCGCCTCCTTCACATGAGAGATACATCAGCCAAATAGACCTAATATATTATTTCCTGTGCTCACGCTACCGTCGTCAAAGACAAATAACTGTTGCTGTCGGGGTTTTTAGTTGTTGTTTAATCTCATTTCTTCTCTGATTGCTATCGTTGTTGCGCGTGCGTGCGTGTGAGTGCACCAAAAAAAAAAAACGAGAATGGTATTATCATAATTCGAAAGAAATTCACAAAGGGAAAACAGAGACAAATGTCTGTAGCTCGCAGGTGTCACATAAAAGTGTCGGGTATATCTCTCACTTGCAGGATCTCTCTTCTTTCGTTGGTACATTTTACTCTTACTGTGGTTAAGATCAGTAATCTGAACCGATTGTTGAAAATCTAAGCCTACATTTCATTACTGTTACTATTACTACAATTTTCATTACAGTTTTATTATAATAATATTTATTATTATTATTATTATTGCTGTCGTTCCTATTATTATAGATAAGCTATTTTGAATTCTACCTGCACATAAGTTGCAGTGATCAGGTATACCACTTGAAAATTAGCACTAAAAATCTCTAGTTGTGGTCGCCGTGGTCTATAGGTTAAAAATGACAGTGTCTGGCTAGATAAATAGAAATGGTGAGCGGAGGTATAAGGCTGGTATACAAATCTGTAATGTAACACAAACTTGCGCTCTCTAAGATTGGCATGAGGAAAAACAAAACTTAAAAAAAAAAAGAAAGAAAAAAGGATTTAGCAGGTAGTCGTGAGGCGAAGAGCTCTGGAAAAACACACTTGGCAGCCAGGATCGACTCACCACCACCGCTAACAGTCTAAGGTTACAAAGGTTACAGCTAATGTCAGGAGTGAGAACATCACAGGTCTCTGCCAAACCAAAGACAAGAGGGAACAATAATGTGAAGAAGGTTGGAATAGGAAAAGGTGGAGGGGGGGGAATTGCTCCATCTATAGTCACGACTGCCTGTGTGGTGGCATCAGGTAAGTGTGAGTACAGAAATTTAACCCTAGAAGCGCCAATGAGCAAATCAGATCGAATACTAAAATGCATCATACTTTACACTGGAAATTCTTTCCAATAGGCATAAGACAGTGTAATCGCGTACGTCCTGACAGTAACTGTCCTTAAAAGTATAAACGGTGATTTTTTCTGAACTTGAATAGTAATGTTATCACAGGCACCCTGACATTTCAACAACATCTCTCGATATGTTAAAGGTTAACGAAAGATTAACAACCAAAAAAAAAAAAAAATCTAGATGTCAGAGTTCTAGTTTGTTGTTGTTGTTGTTGTTGTTGTTGTTGTTGTTGTTGTTGTTGTTGTTGTTGTTGTTGTTTTTAATGTACCAATGAAATATAACGGAGGCAAAATAAATCAAGGAGGACTGTCAAAGCAAGACTGCTCTAAGAGACCACTTCCTCCTTTTAATCCATCCCAAAATAACAACAACAACGACAAAGCAAAAAGAACAAATCACCAGTGCTCAAAATCACTCAAATGTGCCTGCTACTGAAAACAACATAAGCAAATATCTTGTGCTATTGTGTACATCTAATGAAAGACTATCAAAGGCCTGGCATGAATATCAAGAGTTGACTGATTATGGGGGCTTATATTCCAAGACTCAATGAAATGAAAACATAAAATCCAAAGATCAAGGGTTAAAGAAGCGAAGAGAACAGCTCCGCAATCCAAGGATAAAGAAATGAAGAGCACTATAATTCCACAGTATAGAGATTACAGAAACGAACAGAATAGTAACCTCGCTCGCAGTCTTAGTTTTAAAGAAATGAAACAAGTAATGATTCCATAGTTTAAAGGTTACAAAAACGACAAAATTGTTTTTCAAAAATCCAAGGATTAAAGAAGCGAACAGAATTCACAGTCCAGGAGAAAAAAAAAAAAAGGCAAACAAATCCATAAATTACATATTAAAAAAGCGAAGACAACTGTAACTTCGCGTTCCAATTTTTAAAACAAAGAGACCAAGGCAAGTAAAACGCCGTCATTCAAGATTTAAAGAGGCCTGGAATGACAACGTAAGAGACTAAATGTTAAAGAAATAAAGAGAAAATCAATAAATTCGCAGTCCAAAGGTTAAAGAAGTGAACAGACCAATATCAACAGTAGGTGCTTACGAGGTTTTGGTCAGACAGGAACTGCTTATCTGTGTCTGCGACCTCCCTAACAGAAAACAAACTCAGAGGCAGCAGGTAAGCAAAAGGTGAGCCTTGCCTTCCTAACCTCTTCTCACTAGTTACAATAGGCTCACTGGAAGGATAAGAGGATTAACGAAGTGGAGAATGCAGATTAACACCCAAAGTTATTCTAAAGCCTATAAATATCCGATCATAGCCAAGTGCTAACAAACAACCTGGCTCGGAATTCAGACTATACATTGTTCTTTACCTATTCGAAATTTAAGTTTTCATTTTTTTCCGCGCTTGCTCCAAATGACCAAGAAAATTCACCCCTTTATACAGACAGTTTTTACTCATTGGTAATGCGCTTTCGCGCTTGAACCGGAAAAACTTTTAAGGATAAGAAATGAGATAAGACAAGAAGGTAAGATAAGATAAACTTCATTTGTCCTTTAAAAAAAAAATTCCATTCGCGTTCGGTGAGACAATCTATAAAGGTGTATTAACTTTTATATGCAGACAAACATATGACGAATAGGATCAGCAACAAAGCAGACTCAAAGAATAATAATATTGTCTCATCTTCATAAGCTTACCGCTGGGGCAGAAATTAATGTCTATAGTGCTCACAATTAATTCATACAAGCACCAATTAATGCCCACTTCTTTCGGAATACAAATATATTTCAATTGATTACGAAGTGGGTGCATAAGGTCTTTTCGAGTAATGTTATGAAGTTCTGATATACAGGTCTCCTGGTCTAGTGCATTGATGTACTCGTGATTTGCTTTTAATTTAACAATTTGTTAGCTTTCCTACTTAAAAATTAATCTGCAGTATCAAAAGTGAGTTCCTCTGATAACGAACAAAAAGTCCTGAATCATATTCAATGAAATCTTCACATGAGCTGACCAAAGGACCTGCTAGAGCATTCATGTCTTTCGTAAAAACTCCCGTGTCGTGATACAGACGTCATTAACTGTTGCTGCTAATGACATTGTTTTGTTGTCTTTTTCTGGGGGGTGGGTATTTTCGTTTTGTTTTCACTTGGACTTGGCCACCTACAAAAGGTTTACAGAAAAATGAGTCAGAATATATATCTATGAATTAATAATGTAAGAAATGCTAGGAGCCAAAGTAAACGAAATAGAGTTCCTCGTCCAATAAAAGGCATCACATCTGTCTATTAACTTCATTTGTTTCTCTGGCGCCTCAAGTCTTTGTTAGCCGGCAAAAATTTACAATTTCTCAAGTCAGAAAATATTTCACTGATACTAACAAATGCATGCAAAAGCAAACAGCATCAGACACTGGAGTCAACGAAATACAGTTTAGCTTTATTTCCTCCCTTCAAAAAATCCCACAGTGTAAAACCAGAACAAAGGACAACAATTATATACACGTGTATGGATATCACTGCTCGGATACAGCTAGATAGCAGATTTTATGGACTAAATGTACGTCTTTTTCATTTTTTAATAACAGTTAAGTATCAACATTAATAAATCTTACAATTACTGATGGACCAAAATTAAATAACTCAATAAATAATAAGTAAACAAAATCTGAAGAGATGGAAATTGCACAAAGGTTTATCATTGAAAAATCGCACAGAACGCACACCATCTCACGCTGAAACGAAGGTCCGCCTTAATGAAGACCGCAGATCACCACATCAGTTAACTGGCTAAACTAATGACGGGCCTAAGCGCTGACTCGACCAGATCTGAGGAATGAGGTGAGAAGCGGTGGTTGGATACAGACACACACATACATACATACAAGCTACGGCGACGAGCAAGAACCAGTCGCGACCAGGAAGAGAGCAGGCGCTACCAAAAAGTCATTTTCAGGCCAAACATCTCTGAAAAGTCACGGGAAACTTGGAATATCGCCACCGGCGCTCACACCTAGCTAGATACCTAGCGATAAGATGAGATGAGCGGGGTCGAGGCAGAACGAGAAATCTGTCTACTAGTTTACCAACAATCAAGGGTGTGAAGAGCATTCTGACACATTATACACTTTCCAACACTGACACGTAACCGGGAAAAGTCGTCCCACTTTAGAATGCATCTTTGGAGATACACATTCTCTAGTTACACAAAAACATGCCTCCTCAAAATTCTTGCAGAGTTCTGCAATGTATCCAATATTTTATTCGGATCAGAGCTTGGCTAAAGGCTTTCTCTGGATCTGTCCCAATAGAACCAACGCTGCCTGCTCCCCCCCCCCCCCACCCCCTTTTCACGTCTAGTTATTTTAAATTTCCTTTTTTATCGCTTTGCCTTTGGTTTTTTATCTTTCATTTTGGGTCGTCTCCTGTCTGTAAAAGTCTTCCATTCCACTCCACATACTCCTGCCTTTATATATATATAAAATCTTAACTGAATTGGTTTGAATCCAAAGTGACTATACATTCTCTGAGGAATCAAGAGCAGATTCTTATATTCAAATTTCGATATGATCACTTAGGAAGCTCTTTCCATGATTACTCAATTATGATTATCACTATTACCGGGATAGATTTCTCATCAGGATATGCTTCGTTGCAATCAAGACATCATGCTCCGAGCGATCTTGTTCTTCGAGAGGGTATCTTCTTCATTGGAGGAGGTGAGGGGAGGAGAGAGGGGGCTGTGTCAATCATGTACCAATGCTTAGTCTAAGCGTGACATTTCACGGCTGTTGCTAGATCCAAATATCTAATAGCTGTTTCTTCATCCGCTTGTATTACAACATTACATGTGTTCACATCGCGTCTCAAATTCGCATTGTGTCCAGTATGCCTGCCAAGAGGGCGTTTAGGTAATTGTAGAAACAATGCTTTCAAAACGAGATGATTTCTCAAGGTTGATCGGCGATGTGTGATAGTTATCTCCACAGCAAACAAAGATCAAGTCCCACCACTATGATAAAGTCGTTTCCACATAAATGCACACTGTCTAATTCATTGGCTTCACATCACACACACACACACACACACACAAAAAAGCACGGGCGAGAGGGAAGGAGAACAGGCGACATATAACAGCTATTAATTGAATAATATATTGGGAGTGACAAATCAATAGACTTCGTGAGTATGGAATGCACAATTTTGAAATTACCAACAGAGGCAAATCTGTCTGTCTCTGTGCCATCTCTTTCGGATCGACATGAAATGACTCACCATCTCTTTCTATCCTCTACTCTTCTGGTGTATTCTTCCAAAGACAGATTGGTCCAGTCCTTGATGTCATCCGTCCAGAATCTTCCTCTCGTTCGTCTTCCCTGGATCTTCCCTTCTACTTCTAGTATATCCTTAGAGATGGTGTCGTATCGTTTGATGTGACCAATATATTGTAATCTCCTTGTTGTCAGTAGTGTAGGTTTGACTTTAAGCATAGTACAATCATCCTTGTTGGTCTTTTTTGCTGGCCAGCTAATCCATCCCCTACGTCTGAATGTCCAAATTTCAAAGCCTCTATTCCCCCCCCCCCCCGCCCCACACAAGGTTTTTGTGTAGAATCCAAGCCTCTGACCCATACAGCAAGTGCGAATATTGCACTTCACAAATCTCAGTCTCAATTCGAAGGAGATGTGTTTAGATGTTGTTAATGACTTCATGACTGAACATAGTGATGAGTTCAAACATGTGAATGTGGATCTGTCAAAAACGTTCAGAGGAGTTCAAAATTCCAACTCTGACTTTCAATTTAAATAAGCTTACCACCCTATCAGCCGCAGTTTATACTATAGGCATAGACTTGTTCAAAAATAAGTTTCTCTATAACTATTTGTTCATTGGCTTACTGAATATCTACCAATATACATGTAGATAGCATACTCCATACGATATTCCAGCGCTGTCAATTAATATACTCCAGTCATAGTTCCCTGTACAAAAAGAGTCAGAATGCGGAAAGATATCCATATGAAAAAGTTCAGCAGAGATTATCGAGTCAACTTCTTTTGCTAGTGGGGCGTTAATGGTCTCCAATGGAGGAATGTCCAAATGCTAACCTCAACTCCCTAATCCCAAACCAAGCAAATGACTCATTCAGAATCTTCAACTGGCTTCCGCGCAAACAGACTCAGGTCGTGTAGGGGATGAAACCGCATTGTGAACAAAATCACAGCATAGTTTGTCTTTCATATCGAGATGCATCAAAGGCTAACAGTGTATTCTCTTGCCTAGTTTGACAGTGTACCACAAGTTGCGTAATGACGACCTATTTTATATTATATGAGTTATTTACAACGCAGTGTGTTGCATGGTGAAAGAAAAGGAGCAAGATATCTCTGGCATGTGACAACTTACAATGATAAACAAACGGAGCGATCTTCACGACCTGGTCACAATGACAGTCAGAATGAGTGCATCTAATAGTGATGTAGGGCAGTATAAGAAATATAGGACATTTACATTACCGGTATTCTCTCTCCCTATGTATGTCAATATGAACAGTTTAGTATCTTGAATGTTTCTGACAGAATTTTTCCCTGAATAGTACCCCCCCCCCCATTCACCCCTCACACACACACCATCTTCTTCTGGTGAAATCCCAAGCATACTCTCTCATTATGGAACACCTCGGTTATCTCACCCCTATAATTATTATCTGAGGCCAGTTTCTGCCAGTTCCCATGGACAGAAACGCTATAGAGACCCCAGTAGTCCTGCCCGACAGAAATCTACTTGTCTTATCTACTGGGAGGAGGAGGACGAGGAGGAGGAGAAGGGGGGAAGAGCAGTTACTTGTACTGAGCTGCCCTTGACTTTTAACTGTACTACTAGTCAAACTGTTGATGGACGGATGTTGAACCGCAGGGCTAAGCATGAATGTTTCCTCGGCATGACCATTAAATAGCCATCAGGAATGTTCACTACTTTATCTATGAATGGTTGGGGGAGGGGGGGGGGGGGAGGGAAAGAAGTGAAGGTGAGAAGGGAGATGACTACATTCATCCCAGTTCTTATAAATGTGTTGTTGTTTGTTTGCGCTGGCTGTTTTTCTTTAACATCTCTTTTAACATGATACCATAGACATTTCTGATAAACATAAGTACGTAGAAGAGCAAGAGCTAGGGCAACATATTTGCCCCGCAGTTAGATCACGTTTGAAGACACAGACTACACTGCAGAGTGATAATGTGACAAATAACTCGACTCCCAAATCGCATGACAATGACCTATGCTGGCTGGCTGTCTCTGTCCATAAAATGTACTCAATCGACCGACAAAACAATTTCATCGTTCTTTCTTGTTCTATCTATTCTTCATTTTTTCTTTGTTCTTTTCTGTCATTTCATCTATCTATCTATCTGTCTGTCTGTCTATCTATTCATCTATCTATTCATCTATCTATCTATTCATCTATCTATCTATCTATCTATCTATCTATCTATCTATCTATCTATCTATCTATCCGTCCGTCCGTCTGTCTATTGATCTCTCTCATCTACCTACCTACCTACCTACCTACCTACCTACCTACCTACCTACCTACCTTTTTTTAAATTATTATTATTAATTTATGATTATATATTATGCACCGCCGAAAGCCTTAAATCTCGAAATAATTTCGTGTTCGGCTTACAACGTAAGGTCATTACATATATACAATAATCTATTTACGCACCTCGACATCCTTGAGTTCCTTGTCACGAATGTACACTTTCTTGGCGTTGAAATTCCACAAGCTGGTTCTGAGTGGTCCCAAGATAGCTTTGGGGCACACGGGTCAAACTCGACAGCACTACACAAAGAAAAACCGCGGCCCCTTCAGCTTCATAAAGTTACACCCACCTCTTCCATTTTGAAAGAAGACTGCGTTCTATCAACAAAACTATCAATAAAAAACGTCTTTAGAAAACTTGTTCAGCCGTGACTGACCGTGACTAAACACTCAGGACACTCAAGCAGCTATTATTAAGATCAACATGTACGAGTGACTGAGCACTTTTAACGAATGAAAGTGTGTATGATGGAAAGTCAGTGAGGTGTCTTCATCAAAATCTGCATTGATAGTTGCGTGTGACTTTGAAGAAGGTTGTCTGTATCTCATGAGTTTATTATCACAAGATTCTAAGCCTCATGACCCTCAACACTGGACTGACTTACACATTCAGATGAGTTATTGGATTTCTTACTACAAATTAACAAAATTAATACTGAAAGATCATCATCGCTTTGAGGTTCAAACTTCTTTCAAATGAAAAACGCTAACACAGGCTTGTAAACAGAGTGGGAGGCTATGGAATGGAAGTCAGCACAGAGAAGTCCAAGACCGTGGTGAACAGTGAGAACACGGATCATGCCAATATCTCCATGAATGGATCAATGCTAGAGAATGTCGAGAAATTCAAATATCTGGGAGCAACCCTAACTAAAGATGGTAGACGTGCAGCAGAAATAAAAGCCCGCATTGGCGCAGCCAAGTCACCAATTAAACTAAACAGGATATGGAAGAGCATTATCGGTCTCTCCATAAAGCTCAAACTGTACAAATCCCTGATAGTCTCGATCGTGCTGTATGGTTGAGAGACATGGACACTCATGGCTGCACTGGAAAAGAAGATTTTCAAAAGGCTTTCAAAAACAAATGCCTGAGAACGCTCCTCCAGATATCCTGGACTGAACATAGAACCATGTGTGGTGCAGAACTGAAGGCTTCGCCTGAACCTCAGGAACCTCTCCCGTCAATTCTAAAGAGACGCAAAATATTATGGCTCGGGCACAGTATACGACATTGCAGCCTGTCGAAAGCAAGAATGCAGGGCACCACACAGGGACGGAGAAGAAGAGGAGGGCAGAGAAAGAACTGCCATGAAAACATCAAAGAGTGGACCGGACTTCGAACACAGCAACTCCTACCGGCAGCCGCTGACAGACAGCGATGGAGAAGGGTCGCCGTGTCTGCAGTGCTCAGGTTCCCCCTACGACTACTTCCGCAGTCAAGAAGAAGAAGAACAGTAAGCTCAATCTCCTTCTGCATACAAATACATGCAATGGCAGTTCTCTTTTCCACGGCCTTTCTGGAGCCCTAGTGTCTGAATATTTATTTCATTCTTCATTATTGCCTATGTATTATTGCCTTATATATTACCTGAATGCGACAGATTGCTGATATCTCCAAACAGTTGCTTAGAGTCAAACACCTTGACTCCTCTGAGATGACGTGATTTCCTTGACTGAACTAACGACTGTCGCAGTAGCCAGAACAAAAGCAAGCAATGATCCTTCAGAAGTTAGTGGCTTTGGTCGTGGTGGCGACACAATAAGGGTAGAGTAGGCCAGTACTAGAGTAAGAAATTATCCTTCAGAACCCGGGTGTCTCAATGGGAAATCAGCGCTAAACAAAGGCTGTCAAGGTTATGATATTTGCCAGTGGGAGAGTAAGGAATAATTTCCGAGACTCTCGCGACCGCGGTTGTGGTGATCAAAAGGTAAGATCCAAACAGTTCGAAAATGCAAGTGCATAGATCCCAGTGGATCAAAATGGAATAAGAAACGGAGAGGACGGGTGATAATTAGGTGTATGTGTGTTGCATGTAGAATTTGGGATGTGAGGGAAACCTTACCTAGCCTAATGCTGCCCAGGCTTAACGGTAATCTGACAAATAAAAAGAAGAATTTAAAAACAAAAAAGTAATCAACTTCGGACATGGATACACGTATATATTATACTGGTGCATCCAGATGAATATGATGAAAGATGAAGAATAGTAAGCATGTAAATAAAAGTTAAATTCTTGATACGCTGTAATGCACTTCATCTACTTACCCTGAATAAATATCCATAGCACTGGCTCAACAATAGCTGGTTAAGCCACAATAATACACATTAACTTATAAACGGTTAAAGGGCCAGTCTGGAACTCACCGATTTACAGAGCCCAGCGACATGCTTTTATAGATTTTCAAGTGGCTAATCCATAGTATATTATGTATGTTGTGACCCTGATCTACAATAGTATCGATATCATTACTTTGTTTCACCCAGGTTTTTTTCATTTAAGTGTGGTACACAAGTCTGTCCATCCTTTCTTCCTGTACGCCCATCCATCAATTTGCCTGTCCATCAATTTGTATGGCTATTTATCTGTTTCAGAATCCCGTGTATAAAAATGCATCGTTAAAAAAATTGGTCGAGTCACACAGGAACTCACATTTTTAAAAAAGAATCGATTACTGAAAGTATCATACTGTTCTTTATAATACATGTATTCTGAAAAGGCAACATAATAGAAATGGGTGTATACAGCACATCAACTGTCACACAACAGCCCACACAATCAAACTAACAGCCTTGAATATTTATCATAATTATGTCATGACCAATTGTTTCAAGAAAATCAAGGTTAGCTCGGTCAAACACGTTCATTGTACATGTGCAAAGAGCAAAAGGATCTTTCTATCTTGGCCAAATGCAGCAGAGAACGGTACAGATAGATCATTCCCATTCGGGCGATGAAAAATATAAACATCAGTGACATATCAACCAAAATCATACTGCTACTCATGAAAGATAAATAGCAGTGCCCGTTGACTTGATTCGAACACACTTATTCGGGGATGACGTGTTTGGTTTCGATGAATGAACTTTGTCATCAGCATATCGACGGCTGGTGATCTTGTTGCTGTAAATTGTTGTCCAAAAAAATGTGCAAATCGAAAGTAACTTGTCGTGCACGCACGCACGCACGCACGCACACACACACACACACACACACACACACACACACACACACACACACACACACACACACACA
>JBCAUA010263519.1:727-20090 GCA_038406235.1 Peronia verruculata | reverse complement strand
TTGATGATTTAAAAAGCCAAATCATCAGGAGATGTTCTTCTATTCAAAAAACCAATAAAATGATTATGTCCAAAAAAATGCGATCTGGACCCTTTCTGCATGGAGGCTCACATATATAATCAATTATAAGAAAATCTGAACAATCCCAATGTACATAATGTTATTTGATGGATCATATGTCTTGCGCCCAGCACAAATGAGTTGCAAGTCGTGCTGGGTGAGTTCAGGTCATTGCCATTTTTTATCGACTATTTTCTGACTATGATATCAAAATTTTTTTTTTTTTTTCAGATTAAAAAAAAGGTTAGCTTGTCGTTTTGTGAAAACAAAACAAAAATTTCCTATCTTAGTCGGAAATTAGTTAAAAACGACCAAAATTAGCCATATATCTTTGTTGCCCAGAACGACTTCTGACTAGTTTGCCCTGGTCCAAGACAAATGTAGGGCTTGAGGTTTATTTTTAGACCAAAAATGTGTTAAACCAAATTTGGCGCTTACAATCAGGCATCAAGGATATTCAACAGTGAAATTAAGTCCTCAAATAAAAATTGTCACAAGAGATACATGTAAGTTAAATTCAAAATTATGTTCATTTTTCTTCTCTTCACTTATCTCTTGCATTCATATGTGCTGACATTATTATAGATTTACATTTAGTTCAGTCACTGTCACTGTTGGACAAAGATCTGAACATTTATTGAGTCCACCGCTGTTGGAGAGATCAAGTGACTAAAGAAAGATACAGCTTTGCACAAATTCGCTTGTTAAAGTTCACAGCGCAGAAATCTTCAAAGACAAAAGACAACTGTTCCAAAAGACAATAAAAAATTATAATGATATTAATATAAGCCACTTCTACGTCAGCCATTTAACATCGTGAACTGAAAATTGAAAATCTGCCATTCATTATAATTATGTAATCGTATCATAATGGTATGTACGCTGTGCAAACATACCACATCAAAACAGTGATGTCAACACACCAAACTATAATGGCCATCTAGATACTACAACAGAATGAGCAGCTCAAGAACTGACAGTTATGACAACGTAGATCTGTGAAGCTGCATGACAACGTAGATCTGTGAAGCTGCATGACAACGTAGATCTGTGAAGCTGCAAAGTTTTAATGCCATTACAGTATATTTCACAAACAAAAACTGAGCTCAAATACTGAATACTGGTCAACCTTACAATAACAATATCTACATTATCTAATACTTTAACCTACTTTTGATTGCCATGATCAGTATTACAACTTTGCATATGAATACAGCATTATGTTAATACAGAACAGAGGTGCTGATTATTATATCTGACAGCTTGCCAAGCTGTGGGGATACTCACAAAAGCATTTTGTCTCCCCAGAACTAAATTGTCCCTAAGTACAACAGTTTCATGTTATAGTTTGGACAATTTAATTCTAAGGTGGCGAATTGTAAAAGCTGTCACACAGAACTCACGCTGAGCAAGAAACTATGAAACAAAAGACTGATTTTCCACTAGTTCCACAAGTATAGAGTAGACCTACATTTTTTAGGTCCCACTGTTCATTTTATTACGACCTAATTGCATGGATAGGAAGAGACAGCAATGTTTTGACTACGGTGGAGTCCAAATAATTCCAACTCTTCTAAATCAAAATTCTGTTTAATTCGAATATTCCTGGAAGCTTGTTTTTTCCCCTTCTTTGTCCCTAGTAAAAGTAATCTTTGTAATCTGAACTAAGTCCGTCCTGGTCCTCATAATTCAAATCCGAGAGTTTGAAGTTTTCACAACAACAACGTGAAAATCCGAAATTTACTTGTTGAATGGTCTGTCATTGTTTCACCCACCCATGCTGCACCACCCCAGTGTTCCCCGAAACATGCCTTGACATTTAGAATTACACTGTTTCAACAAAGAACAATGGGCAATTGATCGACAATGATGTCATCCCAGTGCGTTGTGCATGCGAAGGAGAAAGATTGACTAGTGACCAGACACATGACTAACCCACGAAAGCAAACCCTGCCTCGGTCAACTGACCACTAACCATCAGTTTCAAAACAACACTGAATGAACAAGTATGACCGAACAATCAGCAGTTGAAAAAGACATAATAATATGTCAAGCACATTAGAAATACAAGCATATTGTACAAACATTTTCATCAGCAAATATTTAAAACCAAATCATCTACAGTCAGCAGACATCAATCATCTGCAAAGATGACTCGATAAGTTTTCAAAATGAATAACTAAGCATAAGATAAGAAAAAAATACAACTTGATTTGTCCTCAAAAGAAAAATCTGTCCACAGATGATGAGACAAGACATATACATGTATATATGAGCAGGAAATATTGATGCTTACGTGCAGACAAAAATAAGACCTTCAAAATAAGACAGACTCGAGAAATATTGCCTCGTCTTAATAAGCTTGCCGTTAATGGCAGAAATGCATTTCTGAAATGCTCACGATTAGATCTCGTTCTGACGTGCAACAAACACTTATAAATTAGTTAAACACATTAAAGATGAATAGATCTATAGATGTACAAACTAAGAAATGAGCTTTCACCACACAGCAGCATCATAAACTTCTAGTCCCTTATGGAGCCAAAGCAGAGGCGGAGGGTAGGAAGAGCAGGGGAGGAAGTTTCCAATCTTCAGCAACACTGACCTTAGAAGTTATCAAGGGCCTGATCTGCTCACAATAAACTCACTGAGCAAGGTGGGCCAGAATTTATGGCTCATTTATTTGTCATAGTTTTTAATATGTCTCCCAACCAATCAAAATGAGAAATAAGTCGCTGAGCTAAAACTGAGGAACCGAGCTTTGAATGTGATGGCGGGGGAAGGGTGTCAGACATCAATTTATTTTTTATTACAGAAATCGCAAGTGCATTCATTTCCGAACAAGACAGTATCGGTCTTACCCTCCATTTATAAATATTACTTTGTTAAAATTGGGTTTTTGTCAGGTACGTACATGTGATGTATATAGATTTACGCATTTGACTATTTATTTAAACTCAATTTTCTTAGAATTTTAGTCATTGCTGGGGGGCCCTCCCTTGTCTCTTTAAAATGCAATATTTCTGGCTAGAATAAGGCTAGGTAAGAACTTTTTTTCACCATCTGGAGGGGTATGCAATACACTACCTTAATCAAATTAAAGAAAAAAATGTAAGAACTTATCACAAAATAAAATAATAAGCAGCAATATTAAGAAATACAATAATAGTAACCATATAAAGAAAGAAACTTTTAACAAACTCACACAATAACAATGAAACAAGCATGTTAAAAAATTTAATCACCATGTTAGTCATCAATTCCCACCCACCCTGTACTGTACATAACTTACATTTGAATAACATTTCAGAAATGTACCTAAGGTTCAACTTTCATTTTAAAAAAATAACTGGTCCAATGGTACCAGTATCAATGGCCTAGTTCCTGGGCCGCCAGACTAAGAATCTCAAGTTCCAGGTTCAAATCCTGATTGAACTTTGAGAAAGACAATTTATACGTTTCCTGACTCAACCTAGATTAACAGGGGTAGCCAACTATAGACAGTGAATGATATTGTTAGACTGATGAGGATTTGAACACCTAACACTAGTCAGCTGTCTCCAGGAAGTTGAGAATGTACTGAGTGTCTCCACTGAGTCTGTTGGGGTAATAATATATTGCAACGTGCTTAGAGCATGTATACTGTACAGAAATAGCTGCTTTAGCAATGCTCCTTTTTGTTATTGTTACTATTATTCACTACCAAGATATTGCCCTATTAGCTCCCTAAACACCTGTATTTACAGGCCCCTAGGTCTATATATACATTTATCTGCAAAGATGATGACTCTAAACAACAACCAAATATCTCCTGATAAATGAGCAATAGTTTGAACACATAGTAACTTTCTAAAAAAAATAGAATTATCACAATGAACATTTCGTATGAATGTATTTGAAGCATGAAAATGATAAATGTTAATAGTTAGCTGAGCTATCTCCAGTGACCAACATTGGTGTATTCCGAAAGTTGCTTGTCTGTCTTTATTGGTCTCGTATCAATAGACTCCGCACTTATAAAGTTCACAGTCCTTGCAATTTTCATACTTACAAATTTCACAATCCTAGCAGTTTCCTCACTTCAAGTCCACAGTGCTAGCAGTTTTCACACTTACACAGTTCACAGTCCTAGCAGTTTTCACACTTACCAAGTTCACAGTCCTAGCAGTTTCCACTTAAAAAGTTCACAGTCCTAGCAGTTTCCACACTTGCAAAGTTCACAGTCCTAGCAGTTTCCACACTACATCTACAGTCACTACAATGATAAGTTCTTAAATTTTGAATACATAATGTCATTAACAACAAAGAATAAAAAGTCACATAATTTCTGTTAAAAAAAAAAGCAAAAAAATTCACCCCTCTAATGAACCCCAGCCCACATCAGCTTCAAATCTGAGGACTGAGGATATTTCACTTTTTCACAAGTCCGTGGAATGAACTTATCATCACATTAAAAAAAAAGGACACATTAAGTTGATTTAGTAGGAAAAAATGTAATAAATTAAATGTGTTAACAACTTAGTCAGAATACATATAACCTCTATTCTATGAACTGTACATCATTTTTTTTTTCCCTACACATAACAATTAACATTATGCATCTCTGGCGGTAAGTACAAATTTATATACCTTAACTGCAAAGGTTTACATCATTAGACACTGTTGATATTAAAATGCTATCTGTTTGCAAGGTCCTGGAATTTGACCTTCACTTCTTTTGCACTGGCACTCTGGTGAGGACACGTTCTTTAGCAACCCTGGGTCTTTCCACCCGCTCACGATCTCCAACTTTCTGTATGACACCACTTTCGTTATCTTTGCCACCTTGTGAGAAACAGCAAGAATTGAATGTATTACGTACACAACTAGTAGTATCCCCTCACATATCACATCACTTCACCAATCCACTCAGAACTCGGCTTGTAAAGAGAGTCAGGATAATCAGTGGGATAGTCACAAATTTTCTGATCACGTCTGATCACATATTTCAACTGTCTGTAAACGGTTATCCTATACATATTACACGTCTCATTCTCACAAGGTCTTAACTACATGACTGTAGCCTACTTCATTGCTGCACTAAAGATACAATCAGTCGTCCTCGCTCCAGCCACTGCTAACTCCCACCTACACTCAGTCCTGCCCACTGTGCACTAGCAAGCCAGCACCCATCCTTTGCTTCACACAGCAATCAGAAGCATCAACTCTGTTAATCAATGTAACTAATAGAGTTTACCAATATCCTGGAAATTCCTTTGACCTATGTCCTTGGCCTTGTCTCTGCCCTAAGTTTGCTCACTTCTTCGTTTGATACAGTGAGTAGGAAATTCATGACTAAACTTCTTCACAGTGAGCCTATTAAACCTTAATAATACTCTCCATATAATACTAGTTGTGAGTAGTGTTACTGATTTAATGACGCAGGAAAATGCTCAGCGTACTTCCACATCGGTTTTTTTCCTGAAATCCTGTGTTCTACTATTGTTATACAAACAAGTTAAATATAGGTCTGATTTGGGACCTCCTTGCTAGATAATCTGCCAATCATCAACTTGCGGCATCTATGAATGTAGTCTGCGTATAGATGTGAAACACTGGTCAGTGGTCAGAACACTGGATAACAGGGGGAAGAAGGGATGGTTGAGGTGTGCTGCCCGTGGACATACCATATAGGCCTATATATGTACATTTACCGCACATGACAGACTGAATTTTGGATGTTCCTCATGCTGTTACAAGCAGTAAAGTGGTTAATGGAGATTCACAACGAACTGGTCAATGAGTGGGATGTTTCAGGCGCCTTGAACTGTCACTCAGTCAAGCTCAACAAAGTGATGAATGTTCTTCATGTTGCTTACAAACAAACACACTGATCAAAATACATAATGGACAATGATGAAAAGAAACATTTCACAAAACAGAATGGCACTGTCACTCAGTCAAAGTAACAGATAACACTCATGTTGCATGCACACAAACACACTGATGGTATGATCAAAGGAACATATGGATGGTAATGAAAAGAAACATTTCACACAACAAAATGGTTAAAGTGTATATCACCATAACAATGTGAGCCAAAAGATAACATGATACAATATATAACCATGTCCATATATGTCAGTAGTCACTGGACTCACTCCATGTCCACAAGTCAACAGTAACAGGTAAATCTATGTTAACACAGTAATAAGATTATTTGCTGTGTTTCTTACCATCTTTGCCCAAAATTCGTTGGAAGACCATAGCGTTGCTTCCTAAGGACCACGACTTTTTACTCTGAGATGATGAAGACGGCTTCTTCTCCGAGCCTGATTGTGCAGATGTGTTTGGCTGTTGTGAGGAGGACTGCGGAACAGCGTGAGCATAGCTCTGTCCTGCTTGCTCATTAGTCATGGCTGATTGTAATAGTGTAAAGGCTTGTTGGTAAGCCTCGGCTAGCTGAGGGGTCGCCAACGACTGACTGACAGATGCGTTAGGTGGTTGGACCTGAGGGTAGCCATAGGCTGGGGGTGGCTGGCTGTAGGAGTAGGGCATGGAACCAGCAGGATTAGAATAGGCACTAGGATGTTGCTGAGACTGGAGGTACGGATTGGCAGAGGCAAAGCTGGGAGGTGGGTAAGCTGGATTAAAGACTGGCATTGAGCTTGAGTGTTGCCGTTCCTGATACCACGACTGGTCCGTGGCATATCTGTGCTGTTCTGGGAGTCTTTTCTCCAATCTCTGCCCATGCCCAGATGTGGTCCGTACCGAGTGATCTGGATGTGGGGATGGACGACTGCCGCCTGCTCTGTGAGACCTTTTTGATTCATAACGTTCAGATTTATCCATTTCTCTTGGACTCCTCTTCCTGCTGGGATAAGACCTATCTCTCAAGTCTCTACTGCCTGCACTTGAGACAGGACTGATGGAACGGTTCCTCTGGTCTCGATGACTTCGAATTTTCACGGGGCTCGGTGAACGTTTGGACCACGATGATTGAGGATTTCTGGACTGTATGACATGTGGTTGACTGGTCACTTTATGTGGTTTGCTGTAAACAAAACGGTCAGGCTGACCAGAAGATCTCACCGGACTGTGGGATCTCTTAGCCGGAGGGCTAATAGAATTCTTGGTACCAACACCAAGAGGTCTAGGGCTTTTTGAGTGAGAAAACTCAATTTTTTTATTCTGCCGAAGTCCCCTGGCTAAATGCAAAAAGTGTTTCACTGTCTCCACTAAATCTTTTTTGGATGTTGGACTGGCTTTCGGGGTAGGGGATTTTGAAACTGGACTCAGAGACCGGGAGCGTGATGACACGGAGATGGGGCTTCGAGAAGTACGTGTTGATTTTCGCACAGGACTCTTTTTCTGTTGAGCTGATTTGTATTTCACCGGTGTTCTGCTGTGTGAAGAAATGGACATATCCGATAAAGACTGTGAACGTGACCTTGATCTTCGAGAAGACAATTTGAGAGAGGAATAATAGGGGCCTCTGATATCACTGTATGTGTACTCGTCTCTTTGACGTGTTGAGGAATGTGTGCTCTCCTGCCATGCTGAAGACTGATGGGTAGAACTGCGAACTTGCCATTCCTTCTGTCGAGTATTGGACTCCATTGGTACCCGACTGATGTAGTCTGTTCTACTGGGGTCTCGATGGTAGGAGGATTGCCATTTGTTATCATAACTTTTGCTCCAGTGGTCACCAGCAGCACCAGTATACTTGGCCCCTGAGCTCTGGTAGTAGTCTGGCTTATGGACAGCTCGGGAATGCTGGTATGCAGACTCTCTGTATCGACTAGCATCCATGCCAGGGGAGAATGGACTCCTGTTGGAAAATTACAGTATTTTGTAATCAGTGATTCAACGAAATTAACCCAATTTGTCAATCAATCAGAAGATGGCATAAAACATCAAACCCCAGACATTATCTAAGAAAATACCTTCTGCTGACTCTCAAAAATCTGTCTGATTCACTCAAGGTAGAACCAAAATGATCATTGAAAATTTTAAATCTATTACCAACATTTACTACATGCTCAATTAAATCATGCTTTCCATGACATTTTCCTCTTCTGACAGAAGACAGAACAATATAAACTACATTGTAAATACCCAACCTGTACATCCAATACAATGGGAGTTGACGGCTGTCTGCAGATTGCAACACATAATTTAACACTCCAGGCATCTTCTGAAATGTGATGTGGGATTATTGAGAATTATCTGAAGAATGGACAACCAGGTTTTCAGTTGTCATGTTAACAAAATCCTTACTTATGAATACATGAAATTCAGCACACCTGTTTTTTTTTAATCGTATTAAAAAGACATGAGCATACCACTTGACCTACAAACATGACTATAAATTATGACTGACCTTCTGCGTTCGTGATGATAATAATTTGTTCTATATGATGTACTCTCCACTCGACATGGGACACCATATCTGGGGGAATCCTCCCTGGATGAGCCTGTTCGATAGTTACGAGATGGCTTGTAAACATGTGTTTGGTACGACCTGTACCTCTGTTCTTCATTCACCGACTGCCGTACATATCTTGGCGGGGAAGATGTGCCTCTTGCCTGCCAGTCCTGGTAGTGGCTGCGAACTCGTGGGTACAGAACACTTTTATACGCCATCTCCTCTTCCACATCTTCCACTTCCATTGAAACTTCTACACTTCCATCCACCATTATGAGTCGTCCTGAAGCAGATTTCTTGGCACCGTCTAGGTCTTTTTCTGCACTTTTCTTTTCTTGTGCAACTGCTTTGATTTGATCGTCGGTGTCTCTTTCACCAACATTCGTATTTGTGCCTGACTTAGGCGATTCCTCCACAGTTAGGTCTATGTCTGCCACTATTTTCTTGAATGGGTCCTCTCTGACGATGACTACATCCTCTGACTGTTCAGTATCTTTTGTCTGGGTCAACATTTCATCATCACTGACGTCTTCCAAATGTTTCTCACTTGTTTGGCTCACTATCTGGGCATCAGACACTGGTTGCAATGCTGATCTATTTCCAGTCTCCGTGGCAACGCACCCATCAGCTTCCAGTGTTTGTATATCTTTTCTTTCTGGCACCACTGAATCCAAAGATGGCTGACTCACATTTTCTTCACAAGGTTGGTTTTCTCCTTCTTTCACCACTGACTCGGATCTTTGAGAAGTCACCTCAGTATTTTTCATCAGTAGGCTCTCATTATCATTCTCCTTCTCTTCACCAGCCTTAATCTCTTCACTGGACATAACATCTTCATCAGGCTTTCCTACAACTACATCTATTATAGTTTGTAAAATATTAGCAGCAATTTCAGTAGCAGTCTGTTCATGGTCAGAAACATCTTCGGCCACAATGTTGTCAGCTTTCCCAACAACGTCTGAAGTGTTTTGCTCTTTGGAAGGATTAAAACTTAACGGTGTTTGTCCTTGTGCACTTTCCTCTTCCTCACCCATTGATGACTCATCTTTTTCCCCAGATTTATTGTTGCTAGAAATTTCAGGTCTCTCCTGGTTCATGGTGTTATCTCCCGAATTGTCAATCGCAGTCTCATCATCTCCTTCGACACCACTTGAGCTCTTCGTGATCTGGACATTAATTTCATCACTATCTGTGACACCCTCAGTTTCCTCTTTTTCCTCGCCTAGTACCTCTTCCACAACAACAAATCCTGGCACTCCTGAGTCTTCTGGGAAGAGAAGTGAACAGAACAATAGTAGAAAGAAATATTAAAGATGACAAGTTGTTCTGTGTGTTTTTTGTTTTTTTTCACTATTATTTCCATTCATTGCACAGTGAAATTTATCCCAGTGGTACATTGTTTTTTATGGATGGATGGATGGATGGATGGATGGATAAATGGATGGATGGATGGATGAAGGATGAAGGGATAAATGGGGGTATAGATAGATGGACAGATGGATGGGGACAGATGTTGGATGCACAGATAGATGGATGGATAGATGCATAGACTGGTGTTCAGAATGTGGGCTAGAGCAGCTTCAGCTTCAAGAAAACAAACGGACGGCCAAGACCATGTAAATAAATCAGTGACTGACTGACTCAAGCAAATCGGATCATCTTGGTATTTTGACTAAATGACAGACAATGCAGTTGAGGATATATATGAACTACAAATGAACAATATGAAAGGCACCTGATGGTAGATCTGTAGTCTGTTGGTTGCCAACAGGATCCATCTCTTCAAAGCTGATTTGGCTTCCATTGATGATTAACATGTCATAGCAGGAAAGAATCTCTTGCACCATCTTGGCGTTGGAAAATCCAAGGACAAAACGCCTGCAAATAAAGAATGACAGACACAAGGTGAAAGACACAGCTCAACTGCATTGTTCTGTGTGTAACTATGACATTCATTAACATCCCAAACTAACATCATCAAGGACTTGACATTTTTTAAATTTCACAATGACACCTGGGAAAAAGGAAGCACATTTGATCCAAATAACATTAGCATTTTTAAACGAGTTCCACCACATTTAATGACATACTGGCTTACAATTCACATTTTTTTGTTTGTTTGTGTTGGGGTCTAACAGCACATCAGCATGATTACATTTTTGGGAGATGGTTCTCCTCCCTCATGGTCTTTAGCAACACAGCAAATAACACGGGGAAAAAAAAAACACCATCAAACAGTACATATGAGATACAAAAAGTATACAAAGAGTATATCTACCTGTCTTTGGTAGCTGTGTAGTCAGTGCTTACAGTGAGGGCCTCAGGAAACAACACATGGATAAAATCCTTGCTGACGCCCTCCGGCACATTTCTGAGGCAGAGCTTGACCCGCAACTTCCCATCACTGACCAATCCTTGGCATTCTATCTGGATGTCTTGTTCATACATGAATGTGATGGTGGCTACATATCAAAACAAAACAGTTGAGAGAATTTCATTATTCTGCTCAAGTTCATCTCCATAATTTTTTTCTTACTCTTTATTTTCAAGAGATCATATACTTTAACAAAATAAATAATTCCAGGAGATACATTTCTCATTCAAATTCAAGTCTTTGTTTTATTTCATGAGTCCATGACTATACTCTTTACCAAGCCATTCACAGATTCATAAACACAGACTATGGCAAATTAGATAGGAATTTTTCAACCTAGATAATAGTGTATGTATATAGTATATGTAATGACATATAGACAAGTGAGATCTGAATGGCTGTCTCTATCATACTTAGCAGCTTCTGCCACCACTTATTTAAAGTGTGGAGAGATATATGGTTATGCCATTAACTACATCAACTTTATTTCTTTTTTTTATTTAAAACTCCCTGCCATATCTAAAGACCAGCCTTGCTTTTACATTACGTTCTATATACGCCTTTCCACCGCCTGAAGAAAAACAAACAAACAAAAACAAAAAAAAGAAAACACACACAAAAAATAAAACAGGAAAAAAAAAAAAAACTACTACTAATACTAAATCCTGTCTTAAAAAATCTTGTCTTCACGTTTTGGAATTAGAAAAAAAAATAACAATGTGTTAAATGGTCCTCCCACACCTGGGTCTGGAGGTGAAGCTGCATTATTTGGTCTCTCTTTCTATTTTGCTTGGTATATACAGGTCCCTATCATCTCCATCTCCTACTCTACTTTTCCTTACGCTATCTACACAGGGGTGACCCCTTCGGCCTTTATTTCCTATTTTCCTGGTATGCTTATTTCTATCCAGCTTTGCACTTTCACTGTCCTAGAAAATGAACTTAAAAAACAAATTAAAAAATGTTCAAAGCCTAGTGTATTGATACCTAAACACAAGGGATATAATCAAATACTCCAGTTTTCTCAAATCTCAAATTTGATCACTTTGTTCCACTTGTATTTCTTCTTATTTTTTATTGTCATTGAGAAGAAACCCTCATTTGGAAATAAAAAAAAACAAAAAAAATGATTGAAAACTATCTGAATTCATCTTAAGCAGGAAACGAGATCTTGCAGATGAAAGAGACCTAGCAAATAAAAGTGAGCAGAGGGACATAAAATATAACTCAGACTCACCTTTTAATGCATGGCACTCATTCTTCACCCCTGCTCTGTGCAGGATGGACATGACCATATAACGATTGCCCAGCTCCAGTCTCTTCAACTGTCTCATTAGGGAGACCACATCCTTTTCATTGCCCAAGGTAGCTTTGAAAATACTGAGGCCAAACAATTTTCAGATTTTAATTAATGCATTATTCAAACTTTAACTCATAATCTACCTTGAACATACATATACAGACAATAGTCAATACACTAACAATTCTGTCCTAAAACACTTACCACTCATATTCTAGTGGAAGGTCTGCTTCACACTAAAATATAATCAAGATATGCTTTAACTTCATTTCTTTCATTTCTCTTCCACCCTGGCTTCATACAACAAGAGGCATTTATCAATAGTTTTTTTTAACTCTTTCTGCCTGGGTTGTCCAGCTCATTTAATTGCATTAAACAGACTAGCACAGGACCACCTGGCTCTTCACATCCAAGAATCTCTCTTGTTTTGACAAACTATATGAGATATGACACAATATAATTCGTGTAAGACAAGCATTGCGAAGAAAGGAAAAAAAAACACCAGTTGAGATGCGACACAATGAAATCAGACTCTCGTAAAATTTTGAGCATATCGAGCTATTGGTATTCATTTGCTTTTCTCTAAGTGAATAAAAAACTTTTTTTTGTTCTACCTTGAGTAGAAGTGGAGATATTGGCTATTAAAGAAGATGGAGGGTGACCTGTTGCTCCAGCTGAATTTTGAGAGAAAATGGCCAAACAATTTTACTAATCCCTAATGGGCCATATCAGTAAACTACAATTTTTGGACTGTTAGTCAGTTTATTTCAGCAAATTTAACTCTGAAATGTATATTTTAGATTAATATAGAAGGGATATGTGAAGAAAAAAAATGAGTTGAAAATTCATTCACTGTTGAAAAACATGTGATTTCTCCAGTCGCCTCACTCTGACTAGCGCCTGATTTCATTGTGTCTCTTCTCATATACAAATGTTCATTAACTTTTCAAGTCTTCAATCTGTGCATGGTATTATGTTATCCTTGGCTTGCAATATTTATTTCACATATTAAACATATCGCTGGCACTTACCCTTGGGACTGATGGCCAAATGAGAGACTGAACTTTTGTGCACCCCGCAGGGCAACATCTCTGAACTCTGGACTGTCCATATCTGACAGAGTGACCGGTCCCATGCTGAAACTGTAGCTATTGCCTGATAGACAGAAACATGGACATACACAAATACACTGAAACAATGATGTCAATCTGTCTACATGAAAAAATAGGAAAAGTTCCTGACATATTCTCTTGTAATACTAATACATAAAAACGGCAGGACGTTATTGGTAAATAATACCGCATTTGGGGTCAAAAGAGAAATTACTGACAGTCAAAAAGTGGGAAATCCTACTAAAGTAGGAAATTTGACATCCCTGCTGAAACTTCAAACAATGTTGTGAAATTTCTTCACATATCTTACATATATCTTGCGCCCAAGGCAAGTGAGTCACATGTCGCGCCTAGTGAGTTCAAGACACTGCCGTTTTTTTACCATTTTTTACTATTTTCCGACTATATCACATTTCTTTTTTTCAATTAAAAAAAGTTAAACTGTCATTTTGTGAAAACAAAAAAAAAAAAAATTTAGTATATTAGTTGGAAAGTGGTTAAAAACAACCAAAAACGGCTGTATATCTTCATTGCCCGCCGTGACTTCCGACTCCTTTGCCCTAGTCGCAAGACATATGATACTGACAGGTGACATGCGAATAGCAGTGTTTCTTACAATGAAATAATACTGATCAACTATAATACGAAATTGCACGCAATCTCACTAAACTGCTATTATTTACATAACATGAGACTGTACCTCACATCATTTTGATTATAGTCCTATAGATTCTAGATCTATAGTAATTGATATATTGTCTTGAAATCTGACATATGTGACAGCATATGATAGATCCCCGTTCCTGCAGGTTACAAAACATACAGCTTTGAGAGGTTCTAGCACTATTTGAAAATACGATAAACGGCAAATAACAAACTCGAAAATTACTTCCAGTCATGTGATCCACCATATCAAAATGCATGAATCGTAGTGCGAAGTTTTACCCACTCTTACAATTCTATGTCTGTAGAGTGTAAGAGAATATTGGTATTTTCATGACAAATACATGGAGCTCTACTAATCACACAAAACAACAAAACAAAAACAAACAAAAAAAACCTAGAGTCTATTTGGGCCTACTGATGCGCCTCTTTCTCTCTGTCCGTGCGCAAGAAAGTTATTTTATCCAGTTACTTATGTAACGTGTCAGGAGGGGAGGGTAATGGGAGGGGGGGGGAGGGGGAACCACCCCAAACCCCCCCCCCCCCCCCCAAAGTGCGAACAGACCCTCCCATGTACGAGCCAACACAAAACTGTTTCGCCTTTACTTTGTGGTGCAACTTTTTTATTTGCCTATGCTTCTTCATTGTAATACTAGGTCCAGATAGACACTCTGAAACAAAATGCTCAATTTGCTATATGCTATTTCAGTATTTATTTATTTTTTTTTAAAAACCCAGATCAGAAATATCTTGGCTAGATGCATGCATTATATTTCACTCTTGTCACAATAGTACACAGTGATCTTGATTATAATTAATTTTCATTTCAATCACAGAGAACAAGGGCACACATGATATCATTCAATGAACCAGAATCTTACAAGAAATTTGAAATGCTATAGCTATGTATATATATACAGAAATGTTACGTAAAGACCATCGACTGCACAGGTTTACTTACTTTCTTCTGCAGGTTGCAGGGATGTTATATCAGCAAAAATTGTCTCTGGTATGCTCGATGGCAACTGATGTTTAAATTTTTCAAATACTTTGGATGTTGTAACTACATCTCCTGACACTTGCTTTTCATTTTTAGGCTTCAGAGGAGTAATGTTGCACTGGACAATCTTTCCTTTGCAGCGCTGAGGCTCTGTCTGGCTACAGCTGCTTATGTAAGACCTCCTGGGTTCAACGACATCTCTTGAGGAAAGTGGCTTATCTGTTCTCATGATTGATTCTTGTTTGGCCATTTGCTGCAGATTTCTGTTTGGTTGCTCATGACTCTTCGTCTGATAAGTTTCAACATTTGATGTAAGTGGGGTACTTGTGTTACCACCTATGCCAGTGAAAAACAATGGCTCACCTGTGGGAACATGATCGTCATTGGATGTTTTGGATTTTTTAGCCGCCCTAGCTTCATCACTCTCACTGTCTCCTAATATTCGTTTTACAGCTGCATTGGCTGTATCGGACACAACCTTGTCTTCGTCCTTCTCGTCAGATTTGGATGCAGGTTTTGTTTCATTACTCTGAATAGTGCCATTTTCTAACTTACTACCATTTTCAGTTTTCTCAAGACTTGGCATGGATGTTCTTCGCCTTTTTTTAGAGGGCTCTAAATCATCATCACTGATTTCTTCCAGTGATAAATTATCATCTCCGTGTTGAGAAAGGCTTTCATCAGAAATATCATCATTGTCTTTGTCTTCAGCCATAATTCTGACATCATCATTCTCAGTGGCGAAAAATACTTCCTCAAGAGACTCTGCTTCTTTGTAGGGTACCCTGGTTTTACTTTTACCTTCCTCAACTTTACTACTCGAAACTGCCAAACTTTTTGTTTCATCAGCTGGTGGCTTTTCTAAAATTTCCACATCAGATAATGACTCATTTAAAACCTCTTCTTGTTCTACTTGACCCATGGAGCCTTCTGATATTTCTTCAAATTTACTATCATAAGCTTCCTCAGCATGTCCAGATGTTTTTCTCTGATGTATTTTGCCATCCGACTGATTGGACCGTGAAGCCTTGTCATCTGTTTCTTTGCTGCCTGCCCATGCCACAATTATTTTATTATGATCACTTACATCACACATTTGTTCCTCCTCTGCCTCCTCATCGATATATTGCACTTCTTCCACCTCTCTGTCATCTGAAGCTTCTTCTTTGTCCATGTGAAACAATTCCATATTCATTTCCTCAACATCACCTACTTCATCAACAGTTTCCATTACTGTTACATCAGCCGCATAATTGTTGTCTTCTGCCTTTTCTGGACTATTGCATGATTCCACCTCTGTAGCTAATTCTAACTCTTCTGGTATTGATGATTCAACAGGATGTCTATCTGTTTCATCCGCAGGCACAGGATCCTGTGTTAACTCCTGTGTATGTAACTTTTCAGTGTCAGTGTCAGCAATGTCCACTTGCTGTGGCTCAGCTGTTTCCTCATGCTGTTCTGGCTGTGGCTGAGCAGACACTGACAAATTCTCACTGTCGTGTGTCTCTGATATCTCACAACTTTTCCCAGAACTAGTGATATCATCTATGTGACTTTCATTCTCTTCTACACAAGAAGTATTATCACCTTGACTAAAGTCATCATCATCCTTATCTTCACATAACTCTTCACTTTCATTTGCAGCAGACTCTTCCATTTCATTTTCAGAGTTTTGTACAACAGTTCTAGCCTTTTTCTCTCTGGCAGCCTTCCTGGGCATTTTTAGCTATAGATAATAGCAAATCTTTCTCTACCCGTTGTGCTCTTTATTTTCTTTGCATTTCACAAATATCAGCTTTCTCCTGCAGAGATAAAACAAATTTATGCTTTTCAATTATGAAATTTCATCAACTTGATAGAATAAAATAACATAATAATTAACTATAAGACACATGATAAGACAGGGTAGGATGGGCTAGGACAAAAGATAAATTTTATCAAGCCTTTAAAGAAAATTCAGATGATCAATTGTAACATACATTAACCCATTGAACCCTACAGCCTACCACACTAGGCAGATTTTCCACAAATTCCCCAGAGCCTGGTAGGCCAGACTGATACACTTACTCTAGTCCTACACGTCCACTACGGTTAAAAATAGATCTAATAGTTGGGGCAAGGGCATTTTGGACTACAGTGATTACAAATGTCTGCGCTCATGATCATGTTTGAGGCTTATGTTTACAAAAGATACTGAACATGAAGGAGAAATGTGCCTTCTCAGCCCAGGAGGCCAGGGATGGGTGTTTTTCAAGCACTGGAGGCCAGGGTTCAAAGGGTTAAACATACATTCATGCTGTTTTCAGATGGTCTTTCAACACCTGAGGAGGGCTATCTCAGCTGCTATGATACAACTGAATTCTGATCACACATTCGAAAACTTGCATAAGGGTCAGATGTGATGTGCAAAGGCGAAACCCTACAGCTGGTACACAAAAATACAAGGACTGGACTGCATGCAAGCTTTTGGTCACTAGGAGCTTCCTCAGGCAAAAAAAGAACAAACAACAAATTTATAATGAATGAGTACTGCATGTACGTTGATATTAATGTTGTTGGTGGGGGGGCATGCCATGTTAAAGTAGTGCAAAGAGGACGAAGACAGATGAATGAATATAGATGATGAGAAAATGAAAGGCAAACTGAATGATATCATGAGAAATAAAGATGACACACAAGACTGAGTTGTAATGTTTGGGTGAGGGTATGATGAAAAAAACTGCATACAGATAAGAGGCTTAAAATGAATTCATGTATATGACAAAACTGAATACATCATGCCACTTGAACTAGCTTGATTCTAAATCACCGTAAGAGTATGTTGAGAGAATTATTTTCCATTCAGTGGGCTTATGAGGTATTAGGAGATTACATAACTGAGAAATTTCACTCACACATGATTTGTGTACATACATATACTTTGCAAAATGACAGGCTTGTAAGTTCTGACGAATGATGAAAGCATCCAGACATGACACACCATATAAACTAAGCCACATGTAAGCAATTTTCCTCAGTCATGTGACCAATCTCAAAATACCTCATTAGAAATGACAGGCTTTTAATAGTTTGATTCTCTAACTGAAGATCGATTTTCCAAAACAGGGTATCTGCAGTTTCATTAAAATTTAAGTTAAGCCCCTTCACAGCATGCATATTATGGGCCCTATTATTTAAAATGCAGAACTCACACAGAAAACAGCATTTACCGCTTCTATGACCTATAGATACAAAATAGACAGTTTTTTCAAAACCAGGTGGTTACTCTGTCCTCACGAGGTCAGCCAAAGTGGGTTTTACATGGCATGCATGCTCCTTGTCAAATTCAGTTATTTGTCAAACTATTACAGTAAATTATGTAAATAATGATGATTACTAAAACATTCCGATATATATGTAATAGATCAATTTAGATCCAGATCTAGGTTGGTCTAGATGTACCAAGAATGCCAAACAGGTATTTCTTCTATGGAATTCTACTACGGAAGTTGCGAAAATGCACACATATCAATTACTGCATGGTTATGTTTGCAAATTTAAGTCTGTTAGAATATACCCCTACCTCTGCCCTACCCTTTCCTTAATCTAAACCTGACTTTAACCCTAAAGTACGTAAAGTGCACAACACAATTAACAATCAATCAAAAAAGTTTATTTGCCATTTGAAGCATGATGTAGAGAACACCAATACAGTCACAGTCGCATTGACAGTTTAATTAATCTACATCTCTAATGGGAGATCGTTTCACAGATTATCTGCCCCTTCCAAAAGAGGGACTTTTGTAAGGGGAAATCATTTTGACCAGACATTTACTTCCCTTTGCCAGACAAAAGATGTGTTCAGCAAGCAGTGTAAAGAGAAAAATATCCTTTTACTTCTTGTCGTTCCAAAGACTGGTCGTCAAAAAATGTGATAAAATATAACAATAAGAAGAAAATACTCTCTTAACATTTACATCCAAATTTTTCTGGAATTTTTCAATGGGTAGTGGGCCTATATTTCAAGCAAAAGGTGCAAAAGTGATTTTTTTTCTCTTTACACTGCTTGTTCATTCCCTCTTTTGTCTGGTAAAGAGAAGTACAGTAGTCTCCGGATATAAGCACAGTGGCGGGACGAGCTGAAAAGCATGCATATATTATGCAGAGTGAGACAGGGAACGTAACAATTCACACTTTATACCTCAAAATATAGTTCCCTTAAGGGACTAACTAAAGGCGAATCAGCATCTGCATGCAGACAAGACATCTAGATCACACTGGCTGGAATTAGACAGTATGACACTTAAACTCATCTGGGAACGGGTAGGATGGCTTATTCTATTCCAAAATTGACAGGTATAGTAGGGTGGCGAATTTCCCTGACTCTGCTCTAAGCCTACACCACACAACACACGCTCACTGTGTAAGGCACCGCTGTTCAGGAGGGGGGGGGGGGGGGGGGGGGGGG